>CAUYRH010064602.1:0-33717 GCA_963574655.1 Perodicticus potto
GGTGAATTAGAGGGAGGAGTTTTGATCATGACTAGATCTCCAGGAGGGAAAAGTTCCTATTTTAGTTAGCATGTCCTTCCCCAAACGGGGAGCAGGACTTTCAGGGATGATTAGGGAGGCATGAGAGAACAGCAAGTCATCCCAATTGCAGCTTAGAGGCTGGGAGAAAAATTTGGTAACCGGCTGTGCAGACATCCCCTGTATAGTTATGGATTTGGGAGATAAAAGACCAGGATTAGAGAGAAGTACAGAAAAAGTTGCTCCAGTGTCCAAAAGAAATTTTCTCTCTTGGCCCTCCACTATAAGGCAAACCTGGGGCTCTTGAGGGGTGATGACACAAGCTGGAGCCATGAGAATTTGCCCCAGGCACTCTCAGTCCAGTTTGGGCTCCAATGGGGTCCCTGTCCCAGGAGGCCTTCGCCTCTGGGGACAGGCCACCCTCCAGCGGTCACCCTTGCATTCTGGACAGGGGCCAGGTGGCTTGCCCAGCCAGTGGTATTGCCGGGGGCAGTCTTCTCTGGAGTGGCCAGTCTGACCACATTGCAAGCACTTGTTTTTTGCTCCTCTGGTTTCCCTCTGTGGGTTTGTTTTTTATTAATCTAAAGTCTGTGTTATTTACAACAAGGATAATCTTTATCCTTAGCTTTGTTCTATACATAATGAAACTCAGCTTCATACTTTAAAGAAATTGTCTTTATTTCTTATCTTAATCAAGTCGCTTATGATGTGCCATGGCATAGTTTTCTTCTTGTGTGTCATGCTTGGAGTTCACTGAGCATACTGGAGTTTCATAGTTTTTAAAACCAAATTTTGATAAATTTCAATCACTAAATTTCTTCCAGACTTTTTTCTGTTCCTTTTGCACCTCTGAGATTTTAATTACACGTATGTTACGCTGACTGAGGTTTTCTCACAGCTCTTTGATCATCTCCTCGTTTGTTTTTTCTGTCTTTTTCCCTCTCCGTGCTTTATTTTGGATAGTTTGTGTTGCTGTGTCTTCCAATTCACTTACCTCTCCTGCACTGTTTAATCTGCCATTAATTCTGTCTACTGTAAACTTCAAGCCAAGCATTGTAGATTTTATCATTAGAGGTTTGTTTTGATTCTTTTATTGTTTTTCGTGTCTCTGCTCAATACATCCACATTTTTCCCTCTAGTTTCTTGGACATAAGAAATACAGTTCTACCACCCGCTTAATGCCCTTGTCTACTAATTCTCTTATCTGTTACATTTCTGGGTTCGCTTCCATTGAAGTATAAATATGATCTTATTGTAATCACTAAAGATGAGTGTGTTAGGCCTTGGTCTTCTTAGATTTCCACTGAAGATTATAATTTCAAGACTAGAAATGGCAGTAGATGTCCCTGAGGGGAAGAGGGATACAAGAAGTTCTAAGGAAATTTCTTTTAACTCCTTGCTAAAGCTAATGTTCCTGCAACCATTGTACTCTGCAAGTTCTTTTCCAACTTACCTTTCACATTTGTTTTTATCCTTTAGTTGAAAAGTAGGGCATCCTTCTTATGCCTGCTATATCTTAATCCCGTGCATTGTCCTTGGGCATAAAAGCACCTGAGACATGAAAGGAACAATTCCAGAATGCGCTGCTCACACTCAGGGTCCCCTGAGAGCAGAGGCGCGGCTCCAGCCAGAGAGATGGAAGAGCAGCATCTTATTCTGTATCTTAGAATTATAGATATAGGAGGAGTGAGAAGTTTTCCACAGGGACTTGTAGTCGTGCATTTGTTAATTTAAAACACACGGTCAGAACTTTTCTGACAATAAGTCAGTCTGATGTGACTGATCAGTTTGGCAATGAGTAATGGCTTTCCAATTATGTTACAAGACATATATTCTATAAATTGATTAATCAAATCTACAGTTCACATATTGGAATAGCTATAATATTTGAACATCTAATATTCAATGAGTTTATGCAGCTACACTTATGATAAGAAATTTTACATGTCAAATGTTAAAGCATATGGTATTTAAGGAAAATAAATTCCAACTATTACTCAGCCAAGTAAGTATCTAGATTTCTAAGTATCTAGATTTCAATTATCCATGGTAAATATCAATTTTTCCCAGAACATGTTTTTTTAAAAAAATACATTGCCCAGCATCCAGTTAAGACACCCATAGAGGAAACATGGAATAATCCTTCGTGGATGAAAGCGGAGGCTCTACTAGGAAACGCTAACAGGTGAGCTCGGGCGGCCACGGGACCAGAGAGCCCGCCCTGACCAGTAGGGGGCGCCTGCGAGTGTCCAGCTGCTGCGGCCCCTCCGCGATCTCACGAGCGCGGCTGGGGCCTCCAGGGAGCGGAAAGTGCTGCAGAAAGGCTTCCTTACTTCAGCAACGCTGTCAATATACATCCCCCCACCCTGTCTGCTTTGAAGGGTGGACCGGGTGCTGGCATCAGTGCACAGCTTCCCAATGGGAGCACTTTGAAGGTGACTGCAGTGACATTCAGCAATGAGGTATGCAGCACTTTTTCTAGGATGAGTTCACGAACTTAATTGTCAGACCTCTCTCTCTCTCTATATATATATATAATATTACACATTTTTGTATTGCATTATGATTGTATTCTATATTACATATATGCAGTATAATATGTTTGTGTATATATCATTACATCATTATATATTACATGTTTTTATATTACATTATCATTACATTATATATCACATATATATGCATATATATATATATACTGTGTGTATATATCTATATATATCTGTATACACACATACATCCTTACAATTGTGAAGACCAGCAAGTCTAAAATCTGTATGGCAGTCTGGGGATTCAGGCAAGAGTCGATTTTGGAGTTTGAAACCTGAGTTCCTGGGCTAGAAACTCAGACAGAACTTCTCTAATGAACTCTTGAGGAGAAAATGCTTCTTCTTTCAAGCCTTTGCTTTTAAGGCCATTAACTGATTGGACGAGGCCAATCCCACACTGTGGAAGAAAATTCTGCTTTACTCAGTCAGTAATTTAAACATTGATCACATCTAAAATCGTATCTCTAGACAGTGTCTGATCAAACAACTGGGCACCACAGCCTAGCCACGTTGACACATAACTTTAGCCATAAAACTGATTTACTGATTTTAAGAGCAAGGCTCTCGCCTCCTGTGTTAGTTCAAGCGAGCTGTGAAGTGGGCACCAAGATGACAGCAGATGTGGGGGAGGCCCATGGAGGAGGGGTGCTGTGGGAGGGGGTGGTCTGTAGGAGGACAGGCCTGACACCATGACAGCAGGGAAGAAAGGAAGGACCTTTGGGCACCAGGAGTCTCAGGCTGTAGGACAGCTGGCTAAGTCTGCCCAGCCTGACGGGGAATCCTCAAGCCAAAGTCATCTATTGGAAGAATCCCATCTTTTGCCAAAACGAGGACTCTCCCCTTCAGACTGCCACTGTGCTTGCTAATGTTCTGGGAACAGCCCACAGGAGACATGGTGTCAGTGAAAAAATGTGGACAGAGAGGGAAACCCAGTGCTGTCAGTCAGCCCTGCTCCCTCAGCAGGAGACTGGGGCTGACGCTTCCCACTTCCCACCTCCCATCACAGCAGGACAGAGACTCTTCCAGGAGCTTCCTAAAGTCTTCCAGGGGGATTCCCTACACAGAAATGGAGAAAGATTAAGAAGAGTCAGAACAGGCTGTGTGATGGAGTTTCACAAAGACTTTCTTTTTCATTGAGAAGATTTTTTTTTTTTTGTAGAGACAGTCTCACTCTATTGCCCTCAATAGAGTGCTGTGGCATCACAGCTCACAGCAACCTCCAACTCTTGGGCTTAGGCAATTCTCTTGCCTCAGCCTCCTGAGTAGCTGGGACTACAGGCGCCCACCATAGCACCCAGCTATCTTGTTTATTTAAATATATATATATATTTTTTTAAATTAAATCATAGTTGTGTACATTAATGCAGTCATGGGGTATAATGTGCTGGTTTTATATACAATTTGAAATATTTTCATTGAATTGGTTAACATAGCCTTCATTGCATTTTCTTAGTTATTGTGTTAAGACCTTTACACTCTGTGTTTGCTAAGTTTCACCTGTACCCTTCTAAGATGTACTGTAGGTGTGGCCCCACCAATTACCCTCCCTCCACCCATCCTCCCCTCTCCACTCCCCTCCCTTGCCCCTTTCCCCATATTCTTGTGCTATAATTGGGTTGTAGCCTTCATATGAAAGCTATAAATTAGTTTCATAGTAGGGCCGAGTACATTGGATACTTTTTCTTCCGTTCTTGAGATACTTTGCTTAGAAGAATATGTTCCAGCTCCATCCATGTAAACATGAAAGAGGTAAAGTCTCCTTCTTTCTTTAAGGCTGCATAATATTCCATGGTGTACATATACCACAATTTGTTAATCCATTCGTGGGTTGATGGGCACTTGGGCTTCTTCCATGACTTAGCAATTATGAATTGGGCAACAATAAACATTCTGCTGGGGCTGGGTTTGAACCCGCCACCCTGGATATATGGGGCCGGCGCAGCCCCTGAGAAGACTTTTTTTTAAGTTAAAGAAGATAAAGTAGTTTTCAAATTGATGTTTGTAAACGTATGGATGTGGATTTCTTAGCTGTGAAAGAAGAGCAAAGGCCAAATTAGGAAAGAAAACAATTTATATTGTTGAATTTTGCTGTATATTTTCTTACTGATTACATTGTTATTATGACGATATGGAAAGGAAATGAATATTTTCTTATTTATTTATGGAGGTAGGTACTGTTCAAATGTATAGATAGAATGAGATGGGGTAAAGTGTGAGTATGTAGATGTATCTCCTGCCTGTGATTTCTTCTTTACTATCTGGTTGCTATAAAATGTGAAGCTGAGGTAAAGAAAAGAAATGAATCTGTCAGAAGATCCATTGGATTTATGTAAATAGTAAGTAAATATTCCTTTAGAACTCAAGAGAACTCAGTTATGTAAGCAATTATATAATGGACTCTAGGCTGCATAAATTTATTTGTTCTTGCTTTCTGGAACATTTATAAAGACTACAAAATAAGCCAAGATACTGTGGTCATACCTCTGATGAGCACGGAACACCACATATATAAAGTGGAGAGAACATGCAAGACGCTATGTCCTTCCTGCCGGGAGGGACAATGTGGGGACAATGTGCCTTTCGGAGTCAATTCCATTTTTACCGCCTGACCACACTTGAAGGAAAAGATGTATTTATTTAGGGCCTGTGGAGGCACCGCTGTCAGGCAGTCCTGAAGTGCAGACCGTCCTGTGATGTTGTCCACCCACGTGTCAGGTGTGTGTGTACACCTGTGCGCGCATTCGATGGCACCCACAGGAGGTGGGCGGAGGGGGTCTGCTGATTGTTTACCAACCCTCGTCCCTCCCCCTCTGCGCAGACAGTGGATGTGTTCTCAGTCTCACGTGAGTTTCCCGGGGCACTGAAGCCTTCACAGCTGGCATCCTAGGGTCACTCTGAAACAGACTCCTTAACAAGAGATTCACCCATAAGATGACGTCGCGTGTGAGCCAAGTACAGTCACTGGGCCCGGGTTTTCAGTCATCAGGTACCTGACTTCAGTAACTCCGCAGTGCACGGGGCACCTGAACAGTACTGAGGTGAGAAGTTGGCAAGTGCGTGAGCGCTGGGGAGGCCGAGCCAACACGCGAGTTACAAAACAGCAGCCATAACAACAATGGGAAATTATGCTTTACCCAGATCAGTTAAGAAATGCATTGCCTAAAAGTATGAATCCCACATCTCATTTATTTAGTTTTGGTTTTTTCCATTGAGAAAATTCCCCAGGCAGTTAAATGTGGGCCTATGGCTAAAATGGCCTGGTTATATTTAGACACACTTCTCCTTTACGTAGGTGAAGGTGCAATTTTCACCTGAAATAGAAAATCAGGGAGGCCGTTACGTTGTGTACACTCTGTAATTGCAACCAATGTCACTGTGAGATGGGGAAGGCTCAGGATGCAGTTTGCGTGGTCATCATTCAGAGGACCACACCGTGTCTCCCCGATGCCCCATCCCACTCGGCTTGGTTGTTGGGGAATATTTCACTGATTTTTTTACTAGTTCAGCTGATGTGATAAATATCCCGAATTAAACATATATTTATCATGTTCCACTTTTGCTGCATGCTAAGCATGCCTTCTTGGGTGCCATATTTCTATACATGCACACTTGGGACTTTCCATTAGTATTTAAGTTAGCAATTTAATGCTAATAGAAAATTCTCAAAGAATTATTTAGGGCCTGTGGAGGCATCTCTTGCCTTCATTTTTATATACCTCTGCACTCATAACTACTTTTCTGGAAAAAAGATGAAAGAAGTTAAATTTGTCTTTGACTTCAAGTTCTTTCTTCCTTTTTATTTCCAACCTCTTAAATTCCTTCTCAGCACCCTCCACACACACACACACGTGCTCTGCAGAGGTGCCAGGTTTGTTCGGTCACATCCTTCTCCTAGTCAATTAAAGATGATGATTAACTTATAATCAGTTACATCAGTACTGGATGTTATCAGTATTTTAAGAGTATCAACCAATGACTATTCAGCACTCATTACTGGAAGAGGCATCACTCATCTGGAAGATATTGAAAAAAGAAAATACACAGGATTTGTAAAATTTTCCCTCTTCACCTGTTGGACAGCTGCCCACACAGGGTCCACTATGGGACGCAAAGCGCCAGAGGCCAGAGGACTCGTCGCAAGAGTGAGGGAGCCTGGATCCGCGATTCTCCTACTTAGGGAGGGCTGCAAACAGGATTGACCGGGAACAGCTACACTGGAAATTCCACGAATGACAAATATGCCTTTATTGTACTAAGCCACTGAGACTTGAGATCACTGTTTACAACAGCTATCCAGCCTAACTGACTGATAGAGAAATTAGAACTGGGTGTGATCTTGGCAGAAGGAAAAGGAAGAGGGGTAGAGAAAGAGGGAGTGGGGAGAGAGAGAGGGAAAGTACGGTAACGTCATGACTGGGCAGAGTGAGGGAAGAATTCTAATGCAGTAGGTGCTGGGCCTGACAGGCACTTACTAAAATTGCTGCTTGCAAGAGCTTGGGAAGTAGATTCCGTGTCTCTGATTCAGCAGCCTCAGTGAAAATGATTGGGAAGAACTAGGACCCGGTGTGGAGCATTTAGTAGATAACTTTATCAAGCCATTATCAGAAAAATCTGAGTTCAAGAAAAGATAATAGCTTGGATCCAGGGAGGACAGAGAGCTTTGCACTTCTAAACCCCAACAGCGAGACATGGGATTGACAACGTCTTTGAGTGGCACCGATAGCCAAGCCCAGATTTGCAACAAAGGAAGATGAGATGAAAGTGTGGCCTTCGTCCTCGAGCCCAGTCATCTAAGGTGACATCCTTAGAGTGAGGGGGAAGCTGGAGGGATGGAGAGTGGAGCAAAGCGATCTGGGAAACTTGAAAATGGGTGCAGTTACAAGAGTACTCAGACGTGAAATCTAAGCAAGGTCTTTCCACTGTCGTGTAAAAATGACCAAACAGAAGCCTTGGCAAGTGAAGTCGTGTTTTGCAACTTGGCAGGAGCAGATGAGATGAGATGAGTTCATACCAACACGGTCATATTCCAGCACACCGGCAGCAGATATGGCTAAGACGGATAAGAGAAAAGACAGAAATCTCTGGAGGACAACAGACAAGGCTTGAAGGAAATGGGACAGAGGGACTATCTACGACACTTCCAACCCTCGGGACCGGTGACCTTCCTGGTGCCGGCATTTCAGAGCCCCAGCATTGCCCTGACGCTCGACTGCTGTGTGTCCCCCACCCTGCCCCTCATAACTGTTCAGAATGCCTGAAGAGGGCAGTATTTAACTCGAAATGAAGAATTATGACAGTTCGTATCCTTGGTGACCTGAGTGAAAACCATGGAGTTTTATGTCTCATAGGCAACCTGTGCCCAGTAGCAATGGCGTGTTCATCTCTTGTAGAGGACCGGACACCATGCTCGCAAAGGACAGTTACTGATTCTTATCACAGGAAAAGGAAACGCTGAGAACAGGACAGTCTCCTGGCAAGCCTAGAGACGTTTTGTGACTTGGGGGCAGTCCCCCAAGTAACTCAGTGTTCTGGAATGAGATAAGGTCGGTCACTCACTAGTAAGCATGTGTTAAACGTTGATGCTTGGTACTTGTTCATGGGGGTTGTGGGGAAAGAATATGTAAGGAAAGAGCACGTGGCAATCCTTACGCATGCAGCCCTCGTATGTCATTACCTGAACTCTCCACACCTGTTGTGTTTAACCTTACTAAATAGCCATTGGGGAGGGGGCTCAGGGCTACCCTGCACTTAAGGTTAGCCCGCCTCCTGCAAGCTTGTACTTCTAATCTGTGTCACGCCTGTTTGACTGAGACCAGGGCCATTGGTGTTGCGACACTCTCTAAATGAGCGCAGTGGATTTGGAAGGCGTCCACATCGCAGTACCGGGAAACTCCCCATGGAAGGGCAGTGCTGGGTAGAAGTCCATAATTCTGATGCTCAGATTGTTTGAGAAATAAGAGGTAGTTAAAGCTGGGCATTGTGGCGAGTACCTGTAGTCCCAGCTACTCAGGAGGCTGAGGCAAGAGCAGGCATCCTCAAACTTTTTAAACAGGGCCCAATTCACTGTCCCTCAGACCATTGGAGGGCCGGACAATAGTTTAAAAAAAAAAAAAAACCATGAACAAATTCCTAAGTACACTGCACATATCTTATTTTGAAGTAAAAAACAAAACGGAAACAAATACAATTCACACTGCCGCATGTGGCCCATGGTCCATAGTTTGAGGACCCCTGAGCAAAAGAATCGCCCAAGTCCAGGAGTTGGAGATTGCTATGAGCTGTGACGCCACAGCACTCTACCAAGGGCAATAAAGTGAGACTCTGTCTCTAAAAAAGAAAAAACTAAGAGGTAGTTTATGTGGGATGTCACAAAGAAGGGGCCAGATGCAGAGGTTAAGCAAGGCATTCCCATGAATAATTTTCAGTTTAAGACAAGACTCCTCCCTTGCTTGGCTGTGTCCTGATATCCCAGCACTGAAAGCCTGGCCTCCGGCCTGACCGCCTTTTGTCTTGCTTAGTAGTATGGCCGTGTGTGTGTGTGTGTGTGTGTGTGTGTGTGTGTGTGAGAGAGATATCCCCTGGAGGTCTGGATGCAGTTTTATATTGCTGTGTTGTGATTTATTTTTAAAAGATTTCAACATAAACAATGCACGTATGTGTAAAATTTAAAGATAATTTGCACTTAGGAAAGGTTGCTTGGCATGTAAAGTTTCCTAGTTAGGAATCACCTCTCTGGGACTGTGCAGCTCCTCTCTGCTCTGCAGCTTTGGTTTATAAAAACCTCAGTGGTTAGCTGGCCAGGCAGAGACCCTCGGTAGGAAAAAACAAACAAACAAAGCTTTGTGATTTTAAATTATCTTCTCTCTCTCTGCCTAAAATCTGGCTTTTAAAACTCTCTTCTCACTATGAATAAAATGAGTCAGTTTTGAGACTACCTGATTCCATCCTGGGTGTCAAAAGCCAAATGCTGTATTTTTCTCTGTTTTTGCATTTGGTGTGCAATGATCCTAAATCTGCCTGAGGCAGATGAGTTCCTCTGGCCAAATAGAGAAAGCAGAAAAAAGAAAATACAGAAAGAGAGCGGTGCCTGTGGCTCAGTGAGTAGGGCACCGGCCCTATATACCGAAGGTGGCAGGTTCAAACCCAGACTCACCAAACTGCAACAAAAAAGAAAGAAAAGAAAACACAGAAAGAAACCATGCAAAATCATTTCAGGAAGTATTATTCTAATTACACTTAAAGTGAGATAAAAGATGGACAATTGTCTGGCAGAGAAATGTGAAAAATGTCAAAGAGTTGCATGGAAGAGATTTCCCCAAGTGCAGTAGGGAGCTCCTAAATTAGCTAAGCCTGTACTTTGTCATTAACAAATTTCCCAGGAAAGTTGTCATAGTCTAGGAGGTAAGACTCCAACCGGGGTTTGTTTGGATTCAGGGCAGGTTCCTCCCCACTCATGATTCTGAGGACAGCGGTGGGCAAAATGTGGGCATAATGTACTTTTTTTATCTCTGATACTCTATGAACTTAAAATTAATACAGGAAGAAATGTTTTTATTCCCTATAAAAGTTAACAGGATAATAAAAGAATTTCCAAACCCAGATCAAAGTACCAAGAATATACAGAAGTCAAGTCAAATGTTATTTAAAATGCAATGTTTTTATCAGTTAACTATAAGCAACTTAGAAACTCTGGCCGTTAAAGGTTGGTAGCAGGGTCTGTCCTGAGGATACAAAGCCACCTAGAACACCCTTTCCTGTGACCTCAGTGTGTTCTGGGACACTGAGACCCTGGTGGACCCAAGGAGACAAACTGAAGGGAAAACAATTTGTTTCTTAAGAAAAGGGACCGTTTGACACTGTTCTTCCCTGGCAACCAGTTCTAGAATGTTCCAATTCCACTTTCCAGAGAGGGAAGTTCACACTTTTCCTTCTCTCAGTTCTCCCACACCCCACATCACCTCACTGGGGGAATCTCTGCTCCAGGCAGTAGGGGCCCCAGGCTGCGTGGCCGTCACCCACCCTCCCCATCAGCCCAGACTGGGGCACGCGGAAGACGGGGATACCGCATGGGAGAAGGCTGTGGGGCGTGGCGTGGAGTGGACACAGCATCTCAGCCCACGGGCCATCAGCCCAAGGCCACACGGCTCCAACCTAGATGCGAAGGGCTGAGGACACAGCTCGGCTATACCCACGAGGCCGGGAGCCGATGGGCATCTGCAGAGCACCTTTCACAGCCACTGTCACTCACAGTCCTGTGCTCCTGGGCTCCGGCAGGCTTCTGACTCTGGGGTCTTCTCTCCCTCTTGAAATGCTCTCCTGTTGCTGCTCCCGTCTGGCCAGACTTCCCTGGGTTCTTCCTCGGGGCTCACCATGGAAATGGCGTGAGCTGTCGGTCCCCTTCCCTTCTCCCTTTCTCCCTTGATGACCACACGGACTCAGTCGTACCAGGGACGGGAAAATAAGGTGTCTCAGGATTATGCCACCAGCTCAGACTTCTTTCTACAGCTCCAGACCCGCATGTGTCATAGCCTAGAGATTTTCTCTACTGTGTCTTCAAAAACACGTCCTGCTGCCAGAAATCTTCCTGGAGATGCCTCCATAAACTGCTAAGGAGGGATCCACAGGACTTAATGTTAAATGGAAAAGAGTAAGGAGAAAAAAGTGTGTATGGAATGCGCGTGTTCCTCTGAGAAACGTGGGGTGTGTACGTCACACGTGTGTCTGCTCGAGTAAGGCACAGACGGGCCAAGCATGGGCGTGGAAACGAGATCTTGCAGAAGGAAGGAAGACTCCGGGTGCAGAACCGAAGCCTGAATTCCTTGAATTTACCTTGGTTTGTAGAGCTGACTTTGGGACCATGTTAATGTTTTCCATAATTATAAAAACAACATTTAGATTTTTTGAAAGTTATACTTACAAATCGTAAGTGGAAGACTACCAGTGACTATCAGTGTGTGCCCATCTATTAGAAAGGAGTTAGCCAAGCAACATAATATCTAAGGACAAAATGAACAAAAGAAGAAAAACAAAACTGTTTTTGCGAATCATATTGTCCGTGGTAGGTGGTAATGGTGGTGTTATTCCAAGATGGGTTGTGGGTGTTGTGGAGCCATGGAAAGAATTCTTTTGTTGGTGTCATTTATAATGGAATTCTCAGCATGGAAGAAAGGAGATAAAGATAGAAAATTAACCAGGTAATGTAAGAAAAACAAAACAAATACAAAGACAAAAGCGAAACTGTGTGTAGCCCTGACTTGAAACTGGAAGTACCAATGTCAACTCTAAAAAAATTCCTAGTTCTAGGGCGGCACCTGTGGCTCAAAGGAGTAGGGCACCAGCCATATGCCAGAGGTGGCAGGTTCAAAACCAGCCCTGGCTAAAAACTGCAAAAAAAAAAAAAAAAATTTCTAATTCTGTCTGCCGAAAACGCCCAGAAACACGTCACATCCCAGAGCAAGGAGTGCCCGTCCAGCCCAGAATGTGGTCTCCAAACAACAGTCTCCCAGGGAACGCGACCAGGGCTCTGTGGAGTAAAACACGTGCAGAACACGTACAATGAGGCTGCAGCATCTCGTGGTACTGGAATGCCAGGAGGATGACCAAGGCTCTGCGGCCACACCAAGGGCTCCACGAGAGAGTAACTGTGAAGGCTGAAACACACAAGTATGTTTCAACCTACAAATTCCTACTGATAGTATGTGAAAAAATATTACTTGCTCTAAGCCACATTTCTATGACATAAAGGCACTAATTCAGTATTTCGGAGACTAGTTAATCAAGGGCAGAATTCCCACGGTGACCCTGCCTTTTCTCTGTGACCTGTAGCCACAAGGTCCATGGAGAGAAGTCTCTCCTTACACATGGATTCCAGTTAATCAGTAAGGAAGGGGTGACAAATTGCAATATTTCCCTAATGAATAGAAGAACCCACCCATGGGAATGTGACACTGACGGAGACAATCACACACGTTGTGGCACGTATGAAGTTACACTGGCAGAAAAATCAACCCAACCCTGAATGCCACCAACCCACTTGATGTCACAGCCCTGCTCCGGGAAACCTAGGGCAGAAGCACATATGCTGACACCCCCTGTGTGGCCAGCAGGCTCCAGACTGTGGGCAGGACAAGTGGCCAGTCTCTTCATCAGAAATCACACAGAAGAAAGAGTACAGAGCAGAGAAGACTCTGCAGCCTCAGGGGACATACCAACCAGCTGCAAGGCATGGAGCTTACTTAGATCTGATTCAAACCAACAAGTCACAGAGAAAAACGGGAAGAGTGAATTCCATCTGAATAGCTGATGGTGTAAGGCAGCGGTTCTCAACCTGTGGGTTGCGACCCACAGGAACTGTATTAAAGGGTCGCGGCGTTAGGAAGGTGGAGAATAACCGGTGTAAAGGAATTATTGCTATTTTGTTTAAATGTGATAATGCGATGTTTAATAATGTAATGTTTTCTTAAGAATTCTTATGTTCTATAACCTTGATCTTTGCGCTTTTAGAGATACAGCCTCACTTCGCGTGAGATGATACTTGTCTGAGAAGCTGCATTCACATAGGCTGGGGCAGGGGTGGTAACAGTGAAACAAGATTAACTGTTGGTTAAAAAAGGACAAAAGACCCCAACATTATCTCCAAGCTGCCTCGCCCACTCTTGACCCCTCGGCTCCCGCCGCTGCCCTGCTCAGCAACTGCCCTGCGGACTAGGCCATAATCCAAGTCATTTTTGATCCTCTTTTCTCCTTCCCTATGCCTCTAATCTCTGAGTCCTGATGATTCATACCACCATTTACAATTTTCTCTAATTATTTTTTTCTAATATCCTGCTCCCTCTTAGCATCCTGGCTCAGGAAACCGCAGTCATTTGCCTTATTTCAACTTTCTCATGTTGTACTGTTCTTGTGTTCAAAACACAAAGCAGCCCCCAACCCCACCCAGCTCACTGCTCTCAGGATGGAATCCAGCACGTGAACCTCGTCCCTGCAGGGCCCCAACTGCAGACCTCTGTAGACGCTCCCTGGGATCAACAGATCACTTGAGTAAAAGGAGGCTCCAGCAACAACCTTCTCTGCCTTCTCTGTACCAGGCGTGGCTGTCCTGCCCCGTGGCTGCCCTGCCAGTGGCTGCCTTCTCCCTGCTCTCATTTGTTCTGCCTGATCCTTAGCCACACCTCAGGAAGCTGCCCTCACCCCCAGGTGCTCACATAGCTTTATATCCTTACTGAGGTTGGTGAGAATGTGATCCCGCATGTCCAGGGACGTGGCAGGTACGTGGCCCTGCTCAATAGCATGTCATTGATTAAGGGAATAAATCACATTCCCTTAAGGAATGGAGGGAGGAGGGAGGGTGGAGGGAGGAGGGAGAGAAGGAGGGAAGGGAGGAGGGAAGGGAGGAGGGCAGAGGGAAAGAGGGAGGAAGGATTCAGGTATTTAATAAAGTGGAAAAAATTCTGGTATAGTTAATTCTGATTATAGTAAAAATCAACATAATACTAAACTACAAATCCTCTGGTAAGTAAACTTACAAATAAATTATGTGTCATTAGCATTAAAGAGCTTTGCTGTGTAATCATAGAAATGCTCTTAAAGTGTATCTAAGTCCTAATTTAATTATTTCTGGATTATCTTTAAGTGAAGAAGCCCTCAAGAATCCAAGAATAAAATCCTGTCACCGTAGCTGCAGGAAATCTGTATCTGCCTTTCCAGTGAAGCTGTCTCGCTCACGTGTGATTATCGCTCTGCTGTTTGAACAGTGTGAGCTATTTATCCTGGAAGTGGCTACCATGAGCAAACATGATTTGTTTACATGCTAAAAAATAATCCAGACTAAAAACGAACTTAGACTCACTTTCTTTGTCTTTTTCTGTAATTGAGCTCCATTGTAACAACTTGGCTTTTGTGTCTGAATTTTCTCTGCTCCGCACTCCTATCTTACTAGGAAAAGGCCATCAGCGTAACCACTAAATATGTCAGCGTTGGCCATAAACAGCTTTGAGACTGTTAAATTATTCTCCTGCATGTGGTCAGCAGGAAACGAGGACTCCTTCTGGTGGGAAAGTGAATAGTGTTGCCATTATTATTGTCCTGGGTCCTCACCCACAGTGTGGCAACGGTGAACTCTCAGTGGAGGTGCAGCGGCTGTGGGTATTGGAGATCCCGGCCCACGGGTGGAGCACCACAGGGTTGGAGGGAAGACTGGGTGTCACGAGTGGAGACACCTAAGAGACAGATGGGTGAATATGGAGTCTGGAAGTGTGTGAAGGTGATACGGGGACATGTGTGTTTGTTTGTGTGTGTGAGAGAGAAGGGGGAGAGGGAGGAGGGAAACGTGTCTGTGGCAGTAGGTGTGTGGGCCTTTGTCCGCGGTAGCCTCCTCTTGGCTCTGTCACCTTCCCTATTCACATCCCTGTGCTTTCCCAGGAGCACATCTGCACCACACTTCATAGGTTGCAAGACCTGTGCCATGTGAAATTTCACTTCATACCCTAGGCCCGTGAGCTAAAAAGAGTAATGCACCATTTTACAGGTGAGAAACAGAATCAGGGAAGATGAATGTGCTGTTTATTTCACGGCATTCATAGTCAAAACCGGAGCCCTGGGATTCAGGCTTCCTGTCTGGTGCTCGTCGTAGACTTCCATTTACTACCCTCCTCTGTGCAAGGGCAGGAGGCTCCAACACACACAGACAGATCCAATGATAATGTCATCTACAGGGTCATCTGTAGGGCATAATTTGAAATATAGGAAAGCCTCCAACATCCATCCCGGAAGGTCCCCATCAATTAAGAAGTGTCATCTAAAGTCAGAACAGGACCATTAGGTACAGTGGTCAATTAAACCCCCCAATGTGTTTTGTTAGATAGTAATTACTTCTTAGATTGGCAAAGGGAGAAGATAAAAAATACAAAATGCTCTTTTATCTTTCTCCCTTTCCAATGTGAATGGTGTAATAACAAGGAGGCCCCTGTACATATGTAGAAATATATAAGCCAAAAATTAAATTGAAATTTGGATAGATAACTCATGGATGGAGGGATGGATGGATGGATGGATGGATGGATGGATGGATGGGTGGATGGATGGTTGGATGGATAGATGGTTGGATGGATGAAGGGATGGAGGGATGGAGGGATGGATGGAGAGAGGAAAGGAGGGAGGGAGGAAGGGAAGGATGGATGGATGGAGGGAGAGACAGAGGGAGGGAGGGAGTGATGGATGGGGGGATGGATGGTTAAAGGGAGGGAGGAAGGGAGGTAGAGAGGGACGGATGGGTCTTTGTGAGGATTTAGTTGGTTGTGGGAGGATGCTGGATCCTACCTAGTCCGCCTCTTTGTTAGTAACTCAAAGGTCATGGGCAGAGAGATGTCTAACCTAGCACTTGGTAGCCATCGGAGGAGATGAGATTAGCACCAGGGAGCAAAGGAGAGAAGGCAGGTGGATGTTGAAATGATTTTACCACATTTACATAGAGCTGCTGTGTTTTTAAAAGGCTGAATTATGCTCTCGATTCCTTTCCTCCAGGAGTCTTCATTTCAAACAAGATTTCAAGGTAGTTGGGACATTATTATTGTTCCACATGTCAACAGCTCCCGATGGGCTCATTTATTTTTTATTGCAGCAATATCTGTGCAGCCCTATTAGGCAGCAGCTAAAAGACATTTTTCTTATTGTTTCTTATGTCTGTCATCTAATTGACATATTGTGTTTTGTTCTGTATTATCTTTGGTTGCTTAATGGCAAAATGTCCACATTTCTTATGTGGCTACCCCACAACGTGTGTGTGTGTGTGTGTGTGTGTGTGTGTGTGAGAGAGAGAGAGAGAGAGAGAGAGAGAGAGAGAGAGAGAGAGAGAGAACACGAAAGGCAAAGATGACTTTTTATATAAGAAAAACTAAAAACTTTTTTATATAAGAAAAGAAACTATTTCCCAACTCTTTGCAATTCTCTGTTCATTACCATAAGTCCAGATCAATTGAGAGAAGGGACTTTGAAGTTGATTGTGATGATGATTTACAAGACTAAATAAGAAGTTGGGAGGAATGGAGACAAATGCATCCTCTGTAGACATTTGCGATGGTTCTTACCTGGTAAACATGCATAAATAGACTATCAATTTTCACAAACAACATAACATCTTATAACTCCGCAGGTATATTAGAGTTTAAGAAATAGCTATAGAATTAAATTATTTCAAAATCAATTTCAACATTCGCCTTCTTAAAATTCAGATCCTTTGTCATATAATCATTGAATTTCCAAGCTGCAAGAATCCAAGAGATCTGATCTAATTCGTGTTGGTGTCTCCAGCAATCCAACAATGAATTATTCAACCAGCTTTTCTGCCCAGATGATATAAGCAAAGAGATAAGCATGAATCTTGCCCTGTAATTTGGCTCAAAGACTGAAGCTTAGCAGACTGGGAGGGGGAGTGTGTATAAGTCTGTGGTACTCAGGTTCAGCAGAGGCAGAGATCTGAGGGGAGGGCCACACAGAAGTGGAATTTGACATTGGCTTTGAAATTATATAACATTTGAAAAAGTCCAGTGAAAGGTGGTGAGGATTTGAGGCATTAGGACCTTGCTGAGCCAGCCACCAAGGTAGGAATAGACAGTTAATGGCTGGTGGGAAATGTAAGGTGGCCACATGTGAGATGGTGCTGCCTCTTGACATCAGATAGTCTGAAACACTGGGTTCATTGTGGTACACATGCACGACTGATACACAGCATATGTGGCCCATACCTTTGTCCATTACCCATCATTAGCACATCTCCAGCTATTGCTGGACTCGTCATTAACCTCCTGAGGAATGTTTATCTGTACATATTTATGTTTTCCATATTTTGAAATTATAGTCTTGGCTCGATATAATTAAAATTGTGGTATCTTCTCAGTGAAGCAATCTGTCAAATAGAATTTTTTTTTCTTTTTTCTTTTTTTAATTATTAAATCATAGCTGTGATCAATGTGTAATGGGGTACAATGTACTGGTGTTACGTACAATTTGAAATATTGTCATCTAACTGGTTAACATAGCCTTCATGGTATTTTCTTAGTTATTGTGTTAAGACATTTATATTCTACATTTAGTAAATTTCTCATGTACCCTTTTTTTTTAAATTAAATCATAGCTGTGTACATTAATGCAATCATGGGGTACAATGTCCTGTTTTTATATACAATTTGAAATATTTTCATCAAACTGGTTAACATAGCCTTCACAGCATTTTCTTAGTTATTGTGTTAAGACATTTATATTCTACACCTAAAATTTCACATGTACCCTTGTAAAATGCACCTTAGGTGTGATCCCACCAATTACTCTCTTTCCACCCATCCTCCCCTCTTCCCTCCCCTCCCTCTCTCCTTTCCCCTTCTTCTTGAGCTATAATTGGGTTATAGCTTTCATAAGAAAGCTATAAATTGGTTTCATAGTAAGACTGAGTACATTGCATACTTTTTCTTCCATTCTTGAGATACTTTGCTAAGAAGAGTATGTTCCAGCTCCATCCATGTAAACATGTAAGAGGTAAAGTCTCCATCTTTCTTTAAGGCTGCATAATATTCCATGGGGTACATATACCACAATTTATTAATCCATTCATGGGTTGATAGGCACGTGGGCTCCTTCCATGACTTAGCAATTATGAATTGGACTGCAATAAACATTCTTGTACATATATCTATGTTATAATGTGATTTTTGGTCTTCTAGATATATAACTGGTAGAGGAATTGTAGGATCAAGTGGCAGGTCTATTTTTAAATCTCTAAGTGTTCTCCAAACATTCTTCCAAAAGGAGTGTATTAGCTTGCATTCCCACCAGCAGTGCAGAAGTGTTCCCTTTTCTCCACATCCATGCCAACATCTCTGGTTTTGGGATTTTGTGATGTGGGCTAATGTTACTGGAGTTAGATGATGTCTCAAAGCAGTTTTGATTTGCATTTCTCTGATGATTAAGGATGATGAGCATTTTCTCATGTGTTTGTAGGCCATGTGCCTGCCTTCTTCAGAGAAGTTTCTCTTCAAGCCCCTTGTCCACCCTGAGATGGGATCACTTGTTCTTTTAGAATTAAATTTTTCATTTAAAATGTTTTACTCCTTATATTTTCTCTGATGTTAGGGCAGCTACAAGCTACAAGCTGCACTAGCTGTATATATTACCATTTTAATAGAGTTTCCTAAATAAATATAAATTAGTGTTTGCTTGATATGTTTTTTACATTTATAATTATGTTTTTCCTGCTTTATTGAGGTGTAATTGACAGATACAATTAGTATATATATTCAATATGCAATGCCATGTTTTCCTTCCCTTTGACTTTTAAGTTTCCTCTGTTCTTAAGTTTTATGTCTTTCAACAGAAGAATTTTGATTAATATTCTGATCACTGATTTTTTTTTTTTTTTGGTAGAGACAGAGTCTCACTTTATCACCCTCAGTAGAATGCTGTGGCATAACAGCTCAAAGCAACCTCCAACTCCTCAGTGTGGGTAATTCTCTTGCCTCAGCCTCCCAAGTAGCTGGGACTACAGGCGCCTGCCACAACACTTGGCTATTTTTGTGTTGCAGTTTGGCCAGGGCCGGGTTTGAACCCGCCACCCTTGGTATCTGGGGCCAGTGCCCTACCCACAGCCACAGGTATCACCTGGTCACTGATATTTTTGAACTCATTTCTCCCACACTGTTTTTTCCTTTACTTTGTGGTACTTGTTCTGCATTTCTCCATTTTTCTCCTGTTTTTTCTAATTTGGAGTGATTTCTCCTGTTTTTGTTGTTTGCATTTCTTTTTCCATTTTCTTCTATATGAGTTTGAATGATATTCTCTAGCATGCATATTTACCTAAAGGTGTAAAGAATAATTAATATGTTTACAATTTAAACACATTACAATGCATTAACACTGATCTCCCATTCCTCGTGACTATACTTTTGTTTCTACTTTCAAGTTTGATTTTTTTCAAGATACATCTTTTCTTTCCTCTGTCATTACTTCCACACCCCAACCCTTTCCTTGGAAATGTTTTTCCCCCCTTGATATTCAATGGGTGGTCTACATCTTAGCACTAGTCTGCAAACTGTTACCTACTGTTCCTAACCTGATAAGGGAACTAGATCCATAATGCAAATAGGATGCATCTCTGGTTATTGCAGTGACAAGACTTCACAGCAAGACTTTTTCAATGAGGGAAGCAGCCGATTCACACTATGGAGCAAGTTCTTGTCCTGGATGAGTCTGTCCTCTGAGTCATGTTGTCATAAGAGATTGCCTCACAAGATTCTGCCAGTTTTAAATTCTCTCAGAGATTTTTGTTGCTGTTAACTAAATGTGTTCATTTTGTCTTCATTCTGGGAAAAAAATATAGCTTTGTTGGATAATTATGAATTAAGAAATGTTCCTTTCTCTTTACAGGTTATGCTGTAGATAAAGTACCTCTCAACCTAGTCATCATTCCTTTTTAGATAATTTGTCTTCTTCTCTCTGAAAGGTGGATTTTTGGTCTGTACTATTTTTCATTTCACTATCATGTATCTAGATGTACTTTTCATATATCCTGCTTGGGGATTATTGGGCTTTCTGAATCTGAAGATGGGCTTTTCAACAAGCATAGAGAAGTCTCTTGCATTATTGCTTTAAACAGTGCCTCTTTTCTAAGTTCTTTGTTTTCTATTTCTGATATTTTTAGAGGATTTATTTTATTTTATTTCAAGATATTAAAGGTTTACAAATGTTTTTGTTACATGGATAGATGTTAGAACGCTTTAGTTGGTTTAGAAGCATTCCCATTGTTGGAATAGTGTTCATGGTACCTGGTTGCTATCTTTTTACCCCTCAACTTGCCCCTCCCCCTTCTTGATTTCTAATGATTTTTACTTCTTTCTGAGATCATATTTTTCCACAAAGTTCCACATCATTAGTGAGTACATGTGGTGCTCATTTTCCCATTCTTGAGATACTTCACTTAGACTAATGGCCTCTAGTTCCATCCAAATTGCTGAAAAAGCCGTGAATTCATTTCTTTTTAAGGTTGAGTAGTACTCCATGGTGTATATACCACACTTCTTTAATCCACTTGTGAATTGATTGGCACTTGGATTGATTCCACATTTTGGCAATTGCGCTGCAATAAACATTCAAGTGAAGGTGTCTTTTCACTAAAAGGACAACTTTTCCTTTGAGTAGATCCTCAGTAGTGGAATTTCTGGATCCAATGGTAGGTCTACTCCTAGTTCTTTGAGGAATCTCCATACTGTTTGCCATAGAGGTTGTACAAATTTGCAGTCCCACCAACAATGTATAAATATTTCTTTGTCTCTGAATTCACACCAGCATTTATTGTTTCTGGACTTTCTAATAAAAGCCATCTGTCTTTTTTATAGCTAAATAGTATTCCATGGTGTACATATACTACAATTTATAACTCCATGGGTTGACTCACACTTGGGTTGTTCCACATCTTTGTGATTGTGAATTGAGCTGCTATAAACATTCACATGCAAATTTCCTTATGGTAAAATAATTTTTTCTTCTTCAGAGTTGATACCTAGTAATGAGATTGTGGGATCAATGGAAGTTCTACTTTTAGTTCTTTGAGGACTATCCATAATTCTTTATAGAAAGGCTGTACTAGATTGCAATCCCATCAAAAGTGTATAAAATGTACTCCTTTCTCTGTACCCCTCACCAGTATCCACAGTTTGAAGACCTTGTGATGTGGGCTACTCTCACTAATGTTAGGTGATATTCCATGGAGACCTTGCATCTTTTTTGTTTACCCGGATGGATTTGTAGAACATTATACTAAGTAAAGTGTTTTGAGAATGGAAAAGCGAATATCTCATGTACTCAATACTAATATGGAAATGGTAGATCAATTGCAGGCCCATAGGAAAGAAAAACAATTAAATCCAAGAAGGATGCAGGGGTTCAGTAAGTACCCACCTCTTGGTACAATGTACAAGTATATGGCACACTCTGGACTTTATCTTATAAATGCAAATAATGTAATCTATTCATACGTGCACTCATAGTAACCTGAAAACTTACAGGTAAAATAAATAAATACATAAATAAAGCAGCATTTTTTTAAATAGCCATCCGATCAAGGGTAGAGTGATACCTGACCGAGGTTTCAGTTTGCATTTCTCTGATGATTAATGCCATGGAGGATTTTTTCATGTTTTAGTGCATTTGTCTATTTTTGTTCATGTCTTTTGCCCACTTTTTAATGGGGTTTCTTGCTCTTTTCTTCTGAGTTGAGTTTTTGATAGATCCTGGATATTACCCCTTTGTCAGATGTATGAAAATAATTTCTCTCATTCTGTTGGTTGTCTATTTGCCCTATTAATACTTTGTTTCCTATACAGAAGCCTTAAAATTTAATCAAGTCCCATTTATTTATATTTGTTGTTGCTGTAATTGTCTTTGGCATCTTAGTCATAAATTCTTGGCCTTAGGCTGATATCTGGAAGAGTTTTTCCTACGTTTTCTTCTAAAATTATTATTGTTTCATGCCTCACATTTAATTCTTTTATCGATCTTGAGTTAATTTTTGTGACTAGTGAGAGACAGAGATCCTGTGTCATTCTCCTGCACGTGGCTGGTTATCTAATTCTCCCAGCACCATTTATTGAATAGGGCTTCTTTTCCCCAGTGTGTTTTGTTGCCTCCTTTCTCAAAGATGGCTTCATATCTGGGCTTTATGTTCTTCCCCAATGGTCTATGTCTCTATTTTTGTGCCTATACCATGCTGTTTTGGTTACCAGAGAGCCAAACTATACCATGGTATAGTTTGAATTCAGTAATGGATTCGTGAACAAATCCAGATTTGTTCTTTTTTGCTTAAGATTGGTTTGGCTATTTGGGCTCTTTTTTGGTTCCAAAAAAAGAATAGAATTTGTTTTTCTCAATCCATAAAATAGGATATTGCTATTTTGATGGGGATTGCATTGAATCTGTAAATTGCTTTGGGTGGTTTGGTAATAGATACAGAAAAAATATTTGACAAAACCCAACACCTTTTCCCAATAAAAGCCCTCAACAAACTAGGCATAGAAGGAACATCATATTTCAAAATTGTAAAAGCCATACATTACAAACCCATATCCAACATCATACTGAATGGGGAGAAGTTGAAAGCATTCCCACTAAGAACCAGAGCAAGACAAGTGTCCCCACTGTCACCACTTCTATTCAGTTTATACTGGAAGTCCTAGCCAAAGCAACAGACCAGAGAAAGAAATAAAGGGCATCCAAACTGGGATGGAGAAGGTCAAGCTATCACTTTTTGCTGATGATATGATGATGTTGAATCTAGAAAATCCCAAAGACTCCACCGAGAAACTTCTGGAATTGATAATAAATTCAGAAAAATTTCAGGTTACAAAATCAAGGATTAATCTTAGACCTTCCTACTTAATCCTCTTGTCCTTCACGTGTTTTAAACTTTGATATAGCTCTCTATGTGGTAACATAGTACTTTCTTCAGATTTATCTTCCAGGTCACTCATTCTTTTTTTTTTTTTTTTTTAGCATAGTGTAGCATGATGTTTATTGCTAAGTTTATAGATAGAAAGACAGATAGATGGATAGATGGGTGGATGGTTGGATACATACCGATAGGAAATATGAGGATCAGTGGCCAGTGTTTATTACACACAGAACATCCTAGCTCCAGATGGCCCCATAGCCATACTATGAGGGACAGGTTTCTCTTCAACAATTTTTAGACTACAGTGGACATATAAAATGATAATTTCCTTAATGTGCCTCATCTCACTCATCTTCCTCTTGTTTTCCCTACACAGAAAACCCCTGTGCCTCTTCCCTTTGTGTAGAGCCTTCTAGTTCATGACAACCATCCCTGGTACCATGCCTTCCTGGAAGCCTTTTGCAAACTTCTTTGCTGCTCCAGCACCCAGTACTTATCTCTTTCAAGGTGCTCACTGAATGGGTTTTTCCATATACAGGTCACTTTTTGTCTCTTTACCACGCTGTAAGGCTTTTGGGGCAGGTGACAGCTTTTCCATTTCTGCATTCACAATCCCTATCTGGAAGTCTGGCACTTAGGAATTCTTCATGTTCACCCACTGCTATAATTAATCACTGCACTCCAGTTTTCTGTCTTTTATTATTATTTTGTAAAAGATTATATTAGAATCATAATATGTGAGAAGTAGGAGAAAGCCAAGAGAATATATATGTCACCTTCTACAAAATTGCTACACAGTTCATTCTGTTTGTTTTGGCTTCTAGGATTGATATCAGTCGGGATTATCTCAGCCCCATGTTCCCTTATGTCTCATAGACCAGTACAAGTTTATGTTCCTAACATCTCATTTTATAGGGGGAATGAAAAGTGGGTATCTGTCAGCAAGAATGAAAGGTAGGAAAATGCTATTTGAGAAGTGAAACACAGGTTTGTAAATTTGTAGTACTTCTCTGCCAGGAATGGCTCAGTTTAGAGAAGAAAAATATAATTGACTTTTCTTTCTTTCTATTTTCAACATCTTCTCTAACTTTCCTTACTGAGTTTTGCCAGCAATGTCTAAGTTGACAGAACAGCAAGTTTAGCTCATTTATTTACACCATGATTTGCATAGTTTCATAACCTGTTAGCATCTGCTCATTGATAATTCTGAGCTTGTGCTTTCCTGCTGATTTTTTACTGCAGAGGTGGAAAAGCACTAAACAGCAATTGTGCCTTTAATTTCCTGTGCATACAAAGCCAGGGAACAAAGAAAGATGCACAATGACTGCAAAATATCATTACTATTTTATCAACAATAATAATACAATACTCCATTAGTACCACTTCTTAGTAATAATGCACATAAAAGCAAGAGAGCCAGGCAATGCAAAAGACAAATTCCCATAATGCTACATGAATTATTTTGCGCAGGGCTAATTGTAGCTTACTGCTGCCTAACAGATTAATTGCAAATTTTGTAACTCTTCCTGCATCTCACCAGCTTTCACAGTGTACCCTGGTTGTACCAAATTGACTAATGCATATCCAGGCTAATTATATGCATAAGTAGAGTCCTTTGTATACCTGTGCTAAGATTTCAGGCACTGGTACTTCAGTATGTGATATCTAGGGCTGTTGCAAATTTCTTTAAAAAGAAAATAAAGTCTCCCTTACAATTGAAAGGTATAGTTTCAAAGGTATCTTTTGGGGGGATAAAAATGCATGGATTTAAATTTTCCCTAAGGTTAAATTGATTAAGTGTGGTAGAGGGAACAGGCTAGAGAGTACACAAGTAAATTTAATACTTGAAGTAGAAAAGTCTGTGAAAGAATACAGGGGACAAATTACATCTATCTTTCTTTAGTCACCAAAACTGACACTTAGTATCTACTTTAATTGCACATCCAGACAACAACCATGGCATTGGCAAAACCTCTGATATTTTTGATATTTTATATCACATGACAGTTGTTGAAAATATCTTTAAAAATTTACTTTCTACATGACTTAGAGATCAAAATTGTTATTACATCCACTATATCTGATAAAGAATCACTTTATTATATCAACAATTTGTTGTTTTTAAAGTTTCACTTAAAAACTTCTATGTCTATTACTATAATTGCAATATAATTCATTCATTTGGTAGTCTATGGTTTTCTTTCTCTTCTTCCTTTTACATTTAAAAATTTCATTCTGAGAAGCATCCATAAAACTTAACAGATTGCAAAGGGTCCATATCTCAAAAAGGTCAAGAACTCCTGCCTTAAAAGTTGAAGAAAAAAGGAAAAGTCAGAGTTCTTTTAATGAAGTTCTCCCACTTCACAATTTTGCTCTTAGCAAAAAAAGCAGATGTTCCCTTATGAATACACTAATGGACAATTTAAAAATCAATTTCAGGGTAATGATGGTGAGCACAACTTCCCAATAGAATCCCTTTTGAGTTGCCAGACGATGAGGACTAGATCCCAAAGCTTGGGGAGAAGCCAGAGGCCTGAATCAGTGTCCTAGGGAAATTCGCTCTTTACATAACAATTGATGCACCCCACTTACTAAGTAGGGAGAATTATTATGATTGGTATAAACTGAAACTTGGAAACAAGCATAAAAATTACAAGGGTAACAAAAGAGCTAGGAAACGAAGCCTCTGTTTTCCAACCATTTTCCTTTCTCACTCTCAAAAAAGAAAAAAATAGTATAAAGGCAAAAAAAGAAAAAGTGCACTTTTTTCTACGTGCAATCTTAACAAATTACTTTAATGCATTTGGATGAACATTTTATTCTATGAATTTCAAGGGATTTGATTCTCTGATCTTGCCACACTCAAATGAAATTAAACCACATATAACATTTATCATTTTTGAGTGCTGATTTTGCACCCCTACACACACTCTTGAATAAATTAAAGAATATTTATCTAGCATATACTATATGCCAGATACTTTCCTGTACCAAGGGTTGGCAAATACTTTCTATAAGGGGCCTGATAGTAAATATTTTAGATTTTGCAGGCCATAGGGCAGTCTCTCTTAGCTCTGACTGTAGTGCAAAAGCAGCCACAGGCAACGTACACACAAATAAGTGGGCCATGTTTCAATAAAACTTTATTTAGGAAAACAGGCACTAGACCCACTAGACCATAGTTAGCCTATAGGCTATAATAGACAATTCTAGACAGTACAGCAGTGAACAAAGATACAAAATCCCTACTTTGTAGAGTTTACAGAAAAGACACACAACAAGCAAAGTGAACAGGCTGAGTGTGTGATGTTAAATAAACAGTGAGGTGATGAGAGGTGCAGAGGGAAGCTCAGAGGGACAGGGCGGGCACAGGGGCAGGAGGGCAGGTCACAACCTCAGCCAACATGAAGAGAAAGCCCCTTTGAGAATGGAATATTTTAGGAAATTCTTGACAGAAATAAGGGAGCAAGCCACAGGCAAGAGTATTCCAGCTTCTCAGATTATTACAATGGCTATGCAGGATAAAAAAAAAAAAATCACTATTTCTCTCCAATGGAAGAAAAGTTGAGATTTAAAGAAGCGAATTTATTTCTCAGAATTCTGATGGCTAAACTCATTTAGAACATGAAATTGGTAACTCCATTTTTTAAAAAAGCTCTCTAGATGACTTTAACATCCAGGCATGGTTGACAATCTATACAAGGCCATACTGACCTCTAACTTATCCAATTATTTTAAAGGAAAAACCCTAACGTTAGTATTAATACATTTTTTATGCAAAAATCTAAGAGTGGCTTTAGATATTGTGTGGCTCCTGAGATACTCATTGTGTTGGTCAAGATATTCTGGAAAGAAGACTCCATGAAAGAACTTACTAGGGAAGGTTGTCGGTAGCATCTGCAGAGAGCTGTGACAGCCACCGGACCTCAATGCAAGAAAGTGAGAGTTGACACAGCCAGAGGCAAAATGTGAATGAACGTTGTTATCCATGCCAAGTGAATTTGAATTATTTCAAATGATCCTTGCTAATTGGAATTAAAAAAAAAAAAAAAAAAAACAACACCCGCCAGGTCACAGTTTGTGTACTGTATATGTGCATTAGCAGGGCCAAGCTGGTGAATTACGTGGAGACAGAACAGGGATAGCTCTCCCTGTCTTCCCATGTTGGGTCTGTAATGGTGGCCAAAAGTCTGAGCTGCTTCTCCAGGGATACACTATTGTTTTTTATTTTCTATTTTGGCTTCCTTTGGCATGTTCACAGTACTCCATGGTAGCAAGGTCTTTCCTCTTAGAAATAAGTCAGTGGATTCTGAATCTGAAAATTCAGCTCAGGCTTGGGAACCGAGTAGGAATCTGGACTTGCAACTGGGGTGAATGACTGTGCTTGGCCTCCTGACACTCTTTTCTTCTCGTTTCTTTCCTGGTTATAGGTGTGAAGTGACATTCTTCTTGGCTCCCATCGATTTTGTTCTTGAAGACACTCTACATACCCTGTCTATGATTTCCTCTGGGCCAGCTCCCCTCAGCTGCACCTCTCACCCTTCTGGTCACAGAAACCTAGGATGTGATGGTCAACATGCCAACCTGGCTTCTCCTACCATAGAACTCTGTCCTGTCCAAGGATACCACAGAGCCCACTTCTGGGACTGCCTCCCCCACCACCAAGTTCAGCCCCCACTGAGCTTGTGTTGGTGACAGCGCCTCTCGAGGGCACATTCTCCATGGTCTAAGGGAGGAGTGAGCTCCTCACCCTTCTTATGGGACGTGACCTTCTCTTGGGTCTTTGGGTCATACATAACATACACAATGTCTCTAATCCCCTCTTCCTTCAGCTTCTTTAACCTTTCCTCTGGCTTCTGAAAGGGCAACTCAGATATTTCCAGTTTTCTAAGTATTGATTATCAGTTACTGCTTTTTCCCCAGCTTTCTAAGGGCCACTCCAGGAGCAGGGCTGCCCCATTTCTCACTGTCATTGCTGGGGTGGTGCTAGTCACTCTATACTGAACAGTGCCCCATCAGCATGTTCTTCCTCCAGTCTCATAGTCTTGCCTTGATCCAACGCTCTTCAAGTCCAATCCCAGGAGGTCCTCTTCTGGTTCCTGCTCCTCCACACCAACTACTTTTTTCCATACTTTATAAATATAGAATTTTTCCTCCCTTACCACACCTAGCATCCTCCTCTCTGGTTATCCTAGAATTTCATTTTTCTTTATTGGCCTTACAGGATAGGAGATGGGGCAGCTACCGAGTGGGGCTCCCCTGCTATGGGGGATAGGCCTCTGTCGCTTCTCCCCACACACCTGAATGTTACTTCTTATTAAGGAAATGAGGAACACATTTGCAAATCATAGTGGCCAAGGGGGTCTGAAGTTAACATCCTTTGGGATGCACATCCAGAAGTCCCTGTAGCATGTTCCTGGTCTTGGTTTTCTTCTTCCCTGGACAATGGCCTCAGCCATACATTCATGTTGAGGGAGCCTGGCAGCTCTAATTAGGTTTTTCATCTGCCCCCATTGATGCCGTCCTTTCCACTGCAGGAGATGGGCCTCCTTGTGAACTGACACAGAGGCTCTTCAGCTCTCACTCTTAGCCAGTAACTCACCATTAACTCAGTCTTTCATTATCCTTTTGCAGGGCATTAATACAACTTAGGCACGACCAGTGGGCCCCTCTGCATTTGTATATTAATGTATTCTTTCCCTGTTGCACATTTTGCTAGCAGTAGGAAAGAATGAACACATGAAGGTTGTAATGTGCAGAACACTTACATTTCTCTTTCAAAATATGTCCATATGTCCCAACATATGTCCAAAATATGTCCAAATTTCTCTTTCAAAATATTTCCATCCCCGGTGAGTTCATGTGTATGTTTTATACCCGCAATATTTCTTAATCCATAAATGAAATTCAAATTTACTACTCATACCCACATATGCACCCTTGGTAAGAAAGGAGGGATCTGGGACTAAGGCTAAGTTATGCTGCATGATGAGAATACTCCTCTCTTGCAGTTAATAAATGGTCATCTTGAGGTCTCTCCACTGCAGAAGGGGCCTCTTGCTTGTTACCAAACTGTGTATGTCCTGCCATCAATTCACTGTTCATTTCCAAAGGGGGCTGGGCTCCCTCGGACTCCCTGCTCCCTTGCAGTGATCAAGAATCTCTACTCTGGAAGGGAGTGGGAAGGCAACCCAAGGCTGACTAGGTCTGTGTACTGAGCCCAGGTATACATGAGAGTCCCCACAGCAGGTCCCTAAGAGTCAAGGTAGGCATATAGTGGTTCATTAGTGTCCAGTTCAAAACCTGACAGGCTAAAGAAATGGTCTAATTCAGATGTAATTGGGAATCTGCCCAATCTGTTCACTGGCAATATATTTATGTTGCTTGACAAACCTAGAAAAAAAAATCCTAAAGCCAGAAACCCACCCTTACAAAAGCACTGGGCAGATTTCCAATTGCCCGGGGAGGCATCCTCGCCCTCACAACGGCATTTGCTTCCATGAAACACATCGGTCGAGAATCAGGACCTGTTGTTGGGCTATGACTTCTGGAGCATTAGAATTTCTTTTTTCTAGTTTAAAAATTTCCTAGAAAATGATGAAGTGAAACTCCCACATATTCTAAGATTTTTTCTTTGTTTGGAGAATTCTGGGGGCTATTTGGCTTAAAGTGTATTTATTTAAATGTCATACAAATCAGATTCATCAAAGTTGTAGAGTCACTTTCAAGCTTAATGCCCGTTTTAAGAAGATGGGGCAGATAATAGAATAAGCTTTTATCCTCCAGGAAATGCTCTTATCTTATCCCAAAGGACTGCAAACATCATAATAAGGACTTTCTAGTTGATTCTGAAATGTATGGTCATATGTTTATCTTTAAAATTATAGCATAGGATCAGGGTTCCCACATCACAATGGACGAAAAACAATGTTCCAAGCACCCCATTGGTTCTGCAAGCTATTTCTCAGTGGGTTGCTCTTCACATTTCTGGGGTGTCACTGCAGAGGGGTGACTTCTTTTTCTAATACGCAATGTGTATTCCCATTTGTGGGGATGGGCTAAGGAAAAGACAGCTCCTCATGACAAAACACTGGTTACGTTTGGCTTGGCTGTGACACGTCCAGCACTCATGTTAGAGCGGTGAGCATTTGGTGGGGACTATTCAAGGGTGTGTTGAAGTTCTCACGGTTTCAAGCTCAGACTTCCGTCCCTCCCACTGACTCTGAGTCTGTACACAAAGATGCCAGTGAGAATACTTACAGAGGAAAACTATGCCCAACAGCTCTGCAAGAGGAAATCAAAGTCCACCCTATTGTACCATCCATCTCAGGTGCCTACTTCACTATGGTGCAGAGTTAGAGGGGATTTCCTGGCACATTGTTTCAATTATGATTCATAGACAATGCTATTGGCTGCTTTGCCTTTAAGAAGTATCAACATAACATCTAGAAAAATAGAACTAGCTATAAGTGAAATCATACTACTCATCACTCTCAGATTATTAATTTCTACTTCTGAGTTTTGTGGTTGCTATTTAGTAACTTCCAGCTGCTTGGAAATAAGAATGGTCTCTGAGAGTTAAACTAGAAAATAAACCTGCAAAAGACTAAAGATTATTATGCAAAGTTAGGACAGAGAGGAGAGCGATCTCAGGTGAGAGCAAGACCTGTAGTCAGACTAAAGAAGGCACATTGCTGGGGCTGAGCGTGGACCACAGAGAAAACACTGGAACAAAGTTAAAAAGAAAGAAAGAAGCAAGCTTCGGTGGGAACCAGGAGACTTGAGGGCCAGTGTCTGAGACCAGAAGCTGGAGAGACTTAGACAGACCACTTAAAATGGAATCTTAGAGGGCAAAGAGGTATCAGGTGTGATAATTTACTCTGTTGCTGATAAAGGGCAGTACTTACACATTCCAGAACTGAATTCGGAGGTCAATCCCCATAGGTGGTTTTATCTTCCTGTGTAAATGGATGGGGCCACAGGGCTGGCTGTACCACTATCTTTATGCAGCGTGGTCGAGAACGCACTACCATCCCCTGACAGACTTGGAGCACATGTGACTCAGCTCTGTGACGTCCTATTCGCAGCATGCACGTGTCATAAAAATAGCCTGGCCACATGGCAGCTCTTTCACCCACAGCCTGTTGAAAAGAGTAGAGAAGAGCTTACCACTCCAGGATAAGCTGAGCTTTCATTTTTTAAATTTTGCTCTGATACGGACGTTACCCACAATTGAGACAGTTGCCAGGCCCAGCTGTCACATGATGTTATAGTAATAAAAACAATATACACATAGACATTGTTTTACCTAAACCCCACTTAAAACTAACTTAATCCCAGGGCACATTTTATTCTCAGTAATTTATTTTAAAAATACAATTAGATAGTCACAGCAATTTTAATATGAAAGTATTTCAAATTAAATATTAGCTCTGAAGATGTCAGATACTGTTACATGCAAAGCTTTTAAATCACAATAAAATAGTTAGGCAACAGCAAAAACTTAACAGTCTTTCCCATTTTTTTATTAGCATAGTATTACTTTAGAATACCCCTCACAATGGAAGGCTGCTTTCTCCTCACTCCCCCTGACACTCAGGTGACCTGCGACCGCACGCTCTTCCTCAGGTCACCTGCCTGTCCTCTGCACTTGCTCCGGCCTTGACCATTTCCAGCCCTGCATCCTCCCTGTAGCCCCATGGTCACGTTGGTTGTCAGAGCAGGTGTAGACCAACAAACCCGGGCAGCCCTTATTAATCTCATCACAATGTTTTATGCCTTAGATTTTTGTTTGCAATGTATGGCACATTCAATTGAATTTTTGGAGCCAAGGTAAGGAATGCTTTATATGTCCACATTCTCCAAAGAACTTAAGAAAATGCTGCATGAAGTGGGAGCTTTCGAAATATATGTTGATTAATAATCCACAGGAATTAGGGAGAAAGAGTGTGGGTGCTTTCTTTCATCGCAAACACACACACACACACACACACACACAGGATTAAAATTTCAAGCCAGATCAAAATGCTTAATTTAAAGCTTAAAAAGAGGTACTGGTAATTATGTCTATAAAGTTTCTGGGGAAACTAAATTGCAAATACCGGACCACCATTCCTATGGAAAACACAGCGTTTCTGAAAGTCTCTGGTCATAACTTTTTTGGCAACAAATCAGACATAAGCTTGCTTTATATGTGTTTCTTTTTAAACCAAATGAATATACCTTGTTAGTTGGTGAGAATTGCTTCTCACTTTTGTGCAGAAAAGTGAAATGAAGATAATAAATAAAAACCTAATGGCTTTTGTATTTTACTAATATTGAGTGTACATGGTAACTCACCCTATAAAAGACAAATTATTCCTTTAATTAGCACTAACAAAATGATTCATCTGAAATTAATATAATCACGAATCTAACGTGGCCTATGTTTAAGAAAATGGACATTATATTTTCAATACATTCTGTACGTCAATCTTTCTTTTTATTATTAATATCAAATTTATCTGACTGAAACCATCATTGATCTTTATGTTTTTAGGCTTTTAGTATCTACTATAGCATTTAATATCTCATGCTGTAGAGAAAATCTGTAACAACCAGGGTCTAAAAGGGATGAATATTGTTATAATTCAATAAAATAGGTAAAAAGAATTTCTGGTAAGTTAAAAAAAAGTTACCCTTTTAAAATTTGATTTATAACAAATTATTGTCTTTATTTTCTCTTCAAATAGGATAAAAAGTGACTTATTTTAAATTTAAAAGCATCATAAATTTAAGAAAAAACTTACCAAAAAAATCAAACTTTAACTTCCTAAAGGGATTTGGAATGAAATGTAAATGCCTTTGTGTTTATCACAGTGAGATGATGAATTACATCTGGCAGGAGAGTTAGCAAACATAAACACTATGGGCCTGGGACGGGGTAGATTTCGCTGTTGCCGCGGGTGTAATGCTGCTCTGGTGACCGGACACAGGTCACACCGGTCGCTATTCCCCCTGTAAATATCACCGAGCACCTACTTCAAGCCCTGCAGGGCATGAAGAACCGGGCCCCAGCACTGGCAGGGTCGCACTCTCGCTCAGGTGTGTCCGCTGACAGCCACTTCTCCAGATTTACATTTTTATAATTCCCTGAACACAGTTTACGCGCCCTCCCTTGGGAATTGTATCACTGTCGCAGTTTTGAGCAGTGTTCACACAGTAACTACTTCCAGTGATTGTCCCCCGTCTGGAGCGGTCTCCTGAAATGCACGGTCGTGTGTCCAGTTGTTAACGTGTCACAGGCATCTCCGCCCACCCAGACGCCCCATCTTCTGTTCCTCCAGCCCCCCACCTCCTTCGTCTCCGCAAACTCCGGGGAATCCCCTGGATGCCTTCCCCACCCAGCACCCAGGTGTCCAGCAGAGACCCTCCCGTCTGTGTTAGCCGCGCTGCGCTCTCAGAACCGCGGACTCTGTCCACACGCGCCCCAGGCCCTGCTGGGACTCTGGACACTGCGTCCTCACCGCGCACCTGCTCTGATCCCTACCCGAGACCTCAGCACCGCAGCCACGGAGGTGTTTTTAAAATTTACATCAACGTGATTCCTCCTGATTTGTTTTTATTTCTGAGTAATGTAATATCTTGGCTATTTGAGGTTTTTCTGGTTCCATATAAACCAAAGTACTATTTTTTCCACATCTTTAAAGTATGATGGTGGTGCTTTGGTAGGGATTGCAT
>CAUYRH010064606.1:0-88382 GCA_963574655.1 Perodicticus potto
CATTCCTACATTACTAGAGGCCCGGAGGACAGGGTTGGGGGCACCTGGCCGGGCAGACACGCCTTTATCTTAAAAATTGTCGTGGGATGACATTATTTATTATTTCATCTAATCATATTTTTATTTTAATGGCTATAGTTATATAAAAATTTTTAAATGTTTTCTTTTAAGTCTACATTGTTTGTAATATCTCCATAGAAACTTGAAATAAAAAGTCTTCCTTTGCTAGTTTTCGTCATGTGTCTGGCAGTCGCCTCCTAACTGCTGTGGCTCCCTTCCTGCGGCCCATGCTGGCTGCCGGACTCTCCCCCAGGGAAGGTTGGTGGGCCTGCCCAGGGTGGCTGGTGCCCGGACCATGTCCTTGTGGAAGGGGCAGGAGACAGGTGATGTCGGGTGAGCCCTCTCTGGCTGCTTCTGAGCAAAGTGACAGGCAGGTGAACTTACTGTGCTTCCGTCTAACATGGTCCATGCTGAGAGGGAGGCACTGCTGTGGCTGACTCTGTGTGGAGGGGACTTGTAGTTCTGCACTGGTTTCTGGCAGCAGCTGTAGCTGCATTTTGACTTCTGTTGGGTCATGTTCTTGGATAGGCTTTAGGGTTTGTGGAGCTGCAGGGGTGTTGTGGGCACAGCTCAGCTGGCTTTGTCCCTCTGGTTCTGGGCAGGTCACTGCAGCAGCTGGCCTGGGCTTCGGAGCCTGTCATCCTGGCAGGTCCAGGGCCTGTGACCCCAGGCTTGAACTCAGCTGTGACCTAGACCCTCCTGCCCCCAAAGCGCTGTGCTGGAGGTTTCCTGGGCCTCACCAGCTTGGTTCCCCCCGGGCTCAGCTCAGCGGGTGTCATGTGCCCAGGACTTTCCTCGTGTTGACAATGACAGTGTCCAGGTCCCTAGGCCGTTGGTCCCCAGCACCTGCTCCCAGCTAGCACTCTCAGCCTCTAGCACCCACTGTTGACATGCAGTGTGGCTGAGCACCAGCCACTTGCTTTCACACCCAGCGTGACCTGGATGCTCAGGGCAGGAATCCCACTGCCCATTCTCAGTCAGCACCGAAGACTCCTGGAGGTTGTGACTATGGCTTCTTTTTTTCTTTTGTTAAAGCCTAAATAATAGGCTCTCCTACTCAGGATTGTGTGCTCCACAGTTCTGGGGTCGTGGTGTGCAGACTCAGGGAGCCTTCGAGGAAGGCAAGGGTTTTTAAGGTAAAAATGAGGATGACATAAGATGTTTTGAGATAGTTATTTTAGCTGCAGGATCAGTAACAAGGGTGAGGCCAGCATGAGTCTGGGTAAGCAGTTGCTGGGCGGTTGTGCTCCCAGCAGTGCTCCATGCAAGGTGGCTGGGCCTTGGTGCAAGGGTGGGGCGTGTGCCCGCTGTTGCTTGTGGTCCTCATCATCAGGCACAGGCCTGCCTGCCCCGTCTTTCAGGGCTTGACACAGCGACTCGTTTGAGTCCGACAACTTTGATGTTTTGTTGACAGGTTTTACAGTATGGAGAAAAGTCTGCCAAGCCTGTCTCCTTCACACTAGCCTCCTTGATTTTATGGAAGTGGCATAGAAAGATCTTGGCATCCACAAGTTTAGCGGCTTATTAAAGCGATGTAAACACAAAGGGGTGTCAAGTGAGAAAACGCACACCACGGAGGGCAGGCGTCAGCCTGTGTCCCTCACCTTCCCTGGGGTCCCCCGCAAGGCTGCTGTCCAGTCGTGACCCCTCGGTGACTCCTGGGTACCGTGGGTGTTGCCCGAGCTGAGGTGGCCCATGGTTTGTGACCCAGCAGTTCTTTAAAATTACTTTTCACTTAAAACAAGCTTGCTGCACAACACGGTCACAGCACTGAATTACTGCTGAGTTCCAAGGCTGGGCGTGGGTACAGTTTTATTGTCGTATCTGCCAGTTGACACAGGAGACTTGTATTTAAAGATAAGTGCTTTGATATTCTGGAGGGAAATTTTTATTTGGTCTTAAAAAGTGATAATACACTAAGATATTGAGAATTAAAAATTCATCAGTGTCCTGAGACTCTGTAGTTCATGGAGATTCCAACTGGGATTTACCGAGGTTGGCAGGGGCCTGGTTTCAGAGCCCTTCCTGCAGATTTGGGGACAGTCTGCTGCGCTCCAGCCTGCCACCAACCCTGGGTCACAGGGCCTGGGCCAGCAGCGGGTCCTGCTAGCCCTTTGCCTTGGCCCCTGTGAAATGCTTCCTTATTCCCATTCATTTATCTGCAGGTCCTGGCCACAGTGGGTGTGGAGCCCCCTGCCAGGGTAGTGCTGCCTGGGGCCGTGAGCGTGACTTTCCAGGCACACAGCAATGCTTGCTGAACTAAGTGGGATGCAGTGCCAGGCTGCGGACGGGGTTTCTCCCTTGGGCCACAGCCGTAGCGGGCGCATGAGCCTGCCATTTGGAAAAATGAGAACTTCCTGTGCAGAGGCAGGCTCAGGACCGTCAGACTGAGTTGCCTGGGGCTCTGGTGTGTGCGTGTGTATGCATGTCTGTGTAAGCAGGTGGGGGTGTGTGCGCATGAGCCTGTGTACACGTGTCTGTGGCCCCGGACCCCTCCAGGTGAATGTACAGAGCAGGCCAGATCTTACTTCTCCCACCTCAGGGGAGGCCTCTGACAGGTGCTCCCTTCCCCATGTCTACCTCTTGGCCTGTGATGTTTAGGTACTGGCTCAGGAGGGCCTGCCAGGGGCGCAGCTGGGCTCAAGGATGCTGGCCTGGGTGGTAGAGAGGCCAGGTGGGCTCTGGCTTAAAGGCCTTGTCTGCCCTGCTGGGGTTTAGGGTGTGAGCAGTGGTTGAACCAACTGGGCAGGGTGGGCAGAAGCTTGTACCCTACCAGGGGTGGACAGCTCAGATCCTCCTCTGCAAGCTCCCTGTGTCCTGGCTGGGCCAGGGCCCATGCAGGGTGTTGGTGTCCTTAGAAGGGCTGCTGAGCATCGTGATGGGCTCTGGCCCCTGAGGCCTCTCCCCACCACCTCCTTGACAGCTGCCTGGTGCCCAGGTCCTGGTCCGGGGAGCCCCGTGAGGAGGGCAGACAGTAAGGCTGAGGACCTCATTGAGCAGACAGGGTGACACCCTTGTTGCCCAGGGAAGGCTGAGGCTCAGGGAAGGGTTGAGTTGCAGGGAAGGGTGCCTGTGCAGAGGGAACAGCTGGTGCTGAACCTCAGAGGCATGCTCCCCTCCATGCAGTGGCTGGGGGTCCCCTAGCCAGTACCCTACCTATAGGGGCACTTCAGGCCAGGATTGGGGGTGTCCAGGTACTTCCCAGGGTGACCACTGGCCCTGTCTCCCGGGGGTGGCTCCAGCAGCTTTCCTGGGTCCATTTTCCCTGGATTTTCTCACGCAATGCCCACCCTGAGCTACCCCCAGCCCCAAGATCTGTGGGGGCATCTCTCAGGTCATAGTCAGGCACACCCCCCCCCTCCAGGATTATCTGCAATGTAGTAGGAAAATCACATAATACAAAGGGATGGTTGATGGGGTGTCAGGTATGGCCAGGAGGGTGCCCACTACGCCGGACGGCCTGACAGCGGAGCTGGGTGGGCCCTTCCCGTTTGCTTGTGGAGTGGGGAGACCCAGCTGCCTCCTGCTTACGCTGCTGGCACCCATCATTGGGCAGTGGGGGTTGCATGGTGTCCAGGGTGGAGCACCACAGCTGTGACTTGGGGGTTTGTCCCGTGGAGTGTTGATGTCCCTCCTTCCAGGCCTTGAGCCCTTGCTGGGTGACTGGGGACTGCCCTGCGACCGTCCCTGTCCTTGTCCCTGGAGTTGGGAGATTCAAGGGAGGAAAACACCGCCCGTAGTCCAGCAGTGTGGGGAAAGGGAAGACAAACTCAGGCTCAGGGGGCAGCCCCTCGGTCACACAGGCAGGGACCCTTGGCTAGACCCCAGGAAGTGCCAACCAAATCTGCCCTCCCCCAAGACCCTGGGGCAGGTGGCAACTGCAGCCCCTTCCTGCAGATGGGCCCCTCCCTGAGTTCGGCTAGGCCAGGGTCCCAGCACCAGCTCCTGGAGGCCCTTCCCTCATGAGCCCCGGGTCCTCCCAGTGTGGGCCTGACCTTGTCCTTGTCCCCACCTGTCCCATGCCCATCCCTGTAGTAGTGTAGTCTCTGAGCCCTGGGTGCTTCTGCCTTTCTCCGTCCCATAGAGACGTGGTGTAGCTCTGAGGTCTGGTTCTGAACTGACCCCTGACCTCAGTCCCCTCCCGGTCTGGTGCCAGCTGCACTGGAGTTCTCTCGAGCCAGTGGCAAGTGGACTGACCCCAAACACCTGGAGGGAAGGAGCAGGAGTGGCTCCCCTTATCTCGTGTCTAGCCTGCTGAGGGGGTGGCTGAGAGGTGGCAGACAGGGCTGGTGGTTCCCCGGGTCTCCCTCTGACTCCGTCTGTACAGCGGGCACCAGAGCGGGAGCTGGAGCCCTTCTCCCTGCCAGGCTCACTTTCCTCATGAAATTTAGGAGCCCAGGCTCCCTCCAGGGAGCTCCGTGGGGGGACACACCGTGCCCTGCATGTGGAGGTCCTTCTGGGGCCCCAAGAGTGGGGGGCAGTGGGGACCATGGAAACAGCTCTGAGTTGGATGCTGGTTACGCTGAAACATATTTAGAAGTTGGCTGCAATAGAGGCTTCTCATTTTCCTGAGAAAAATGTGGTTTCTGTAAACCAGCAAGACATTCCTCTCCTGCCCACTGAATGGGGCTCATGTTTGGTGTGCTGTCACCTTTGCACCTGCCCCCAGACCCACACCCATAACCAGCAGGACCCAGAAGTTCAGTAAGGAGGAAGTGAGCTCTCCCTGCCTGGCCTGCAGCCCTACCAGCCTCACAGGGCTGGGCAGGAGGAGCAGGGACTCCCTCAGCAGTCCGGGGCCCCAGAAGGGCTCTTTGTGTGAGCTTGGACCTTAATCAGGCTGGTGCTCTGGGGCAGGAGGTTTTGGGGCAGCTTGAGGGTGGAGAGAGACCAGAGCCTGGTATCCTGGCTAGGGCAGGACACCAGCAACGAAAGAGTTGCCAGTGCGCCGAGTGTCAAGGAGTGGTCCACTCTGGGGGGAGAGGGGGCTGCCTGGAGGAGGGTGTCTGCACAACCAGCCCAGAAGGATAGTGGCAGCTCCCAGGTGGATAGTGGGGGGGACAGTGGTGTCAGGAGGCAGAACAGCTTGGTGAGAGCCCACAGTGGCCAGAGGAGCCCTCAGGGAAGGTGACAGGACAGGAGGGCCACCTGTCTGAAGGGATGTAGCAGAATTGTGTGTAGAAGAAGCTGGCCCGGAGCCCCAGGCCCACCCCCACGGCCCCTGGACATGGGAGCCTGAAGCCAGGAGCCGCAGCAGTGTTCATCCCATTGCCGCTCTGGGACACCCTTACAGGCTGGCGACAACAGGGACAGTGACAGGGACAATGGCCCTCCCCTCCTGGGCTGCATCGGTGGGGCTTCAGGAGCTACGTAAGGGGGGTGGGAAGAGCCAGGTCTGCTCAATGGGGCTCAGGTTCCCTCTGAGGAAGGGGCACCTGGGGGGGAAGTCCCCATGAGTAGTCTGCAGAAAGAGGGGGTGCCCTGGGAGGGTCAGGCCCGCTGGGTCTAGCCTAGGTTGGCACATGGGCTGTATTAAGTCCGTGGTCTGTGGTGGCCACCTTGAAATTCTCCATAATTTCTGGGAAGGGCCCCCACACTTTAAGAAGTTGTGCATCTGGTCCTGTGTGGAGGGAGCGGCAGGGCAGAGACCCGAAGCAAGAAGGTGCTGCGCAGATGAGTAGGGGTGGGGCCGTGCCTGAGGGCCTGAGTCCAGCAGGTGCCAGGTGCACTCTGTGATCTATGTGGGGGCCCAGGCTGCTGTGCTGGCCTAGTGCTGGAGTGCTGGGTGCTGGAGGGGGAGAAGACAGCTGCGATGTTAGAGGGAGTCAGGATGCCCCCAACCTTTGGGCCAGAACACCTGAAAGCGGGGGTCTTAGGGAGGTTTGGGGGGTATGGAGAGGACTGGGTGGGGACATAAGTTTTGAGATACTTGAGACATCCAGTGGGGGTGGGTGCAGAAGCTAGAAGAAGTGGGGGCTCTAGTAACCCGGCTGGGAGTTCTCTGGGACCAGGACAGGTCCTCATGAGCCCAGGCGAGAGGCAGGCAGGGTTTGGGCTCAGGCAGCAGCTTCTGCCCAGAGTGAGGCTTCCTGGGCTTCAAGGGAGAAGTTTCTGGAAGGAGTGGGAGGTGGCCAGGGTGACCTCTGGTCCCTGGGGGTGGCTGTGGTGCCGGCAAGCAGGGGAGCATGGTTAAGGGGGCAGGCAGCAGACAGGAGGTCCAAGGGTCTCTGCTGCAGGGAGGTGGGTGCCCCGCTGGCTCCGGAGGCTGAAGCCTGCCACGCCTGATGCCTGCGTGCCGGCCGAGGTTCCCATCGGTGCACCTGCCCACAGGAGGGGTTCGACCGCTGCCTCTGCTGCCAGGGGTTGGGGACCTGGCTGAGCCCTGCAGGGAAGTGCCATCCACTTTTGCAATGAGCACTGTCCCGCACCGACTCCGGTCACTTTCAAACAAGAGTGAGGGGTGGGGTCAAGGGCGCCTCTGGTCTTTGGGGTGCAGGGGAGGAGGGGGGAGGAAATGCCCGTTTATGGAAAGGAGCTGGTGAGAAAAGGGGATTTTTCTTGCAGTGGCTAAAGGAGCCACTGTCCTCCCAGCGAGGCTGCTTCAAACCCACATACACTGTGGACAGAATCTTGGGCCCAACATCCAGGACGCCTAAGGACAGGCCACGTGTGTCGACGACACCCTGGGCAGGATCCTGGGACACCCTCCCGGGAAGTGGGGTGATCTCCCCACCACTCCCAGTCTTGCTGGGGGGGTCCAGAGCTGCGCACAGGCCCAAGCCTGCTGAATTGGTGCTGCCAGCCTATGGAACGAGGCCCTGGGCACTTAGGCACCTGCTGCTGGGGCTGGGGGGCTGGAGTGGTAGCGAGGACCTTCCCCAACTCCTGCTGTGTGGAGGGCAGACCCAGAGAGAGCTCCCAGGCAGGAAGCCTGGGTGCCCCCCTCACTCCCACCCCACCCCTGACTCCCCAGCTGTGGGAGATTGGATTGCGAGTGGCTCAGTGTACTTTCCTGACAGATTCCTGCACATTAATTGAAAATAGGATGCACGATCTTTTCTTTTGATACGAGAAGGCAGATTTAGCTGGAACTAATCAGTGAAGGGGCTGGAGCAATCTTGGAGACCATGGAAGGAAAATAAAACTTTGAAGGCATTTGAAAAATATGGTAATTCTCCCGAATCAATGACATTATGATGCATTAATATCCCAAGCTCTGCGTTATTGCAGGCTCCGTGAGGCAGGCAGAGCCCATTACCCGGCACAGAGCAATTTTTGGTTTCATTGTCATTATCTCTTAATTAAATCACATTATTGATGGTGTCTGCTGTCCCGTTTATACTGACTGTCCCTGGGGTGAGAGCAGGAGCTGGGGAGCCCCACCAGCCCACTGCCCACACGTGCCCACCACTCTGCTGAGGGCGTGGTCCTGGCCCACTTCCTGTCCCTCCTTCCCACCCGGGTCTTAGAAATGAGCATGGCCTCAATTTGGCAGCTCTCTAGATGCTGAGGGTGTTGAGTGGCTGGTGAGTTGCCCCTAGGTGCCTGCCCGTGACCTTCATCCATATTGTTCTCTGGGCTCAAAGGTACCCAGGAGTCACAGTATTGGAATTGCTTGGATGCTGGAGACCTCTGTGTGAGGCTGTTGCTTTGGTGTCCCTTCCCATGTAACACTGTCACCACGAGAGCGGCTCAGAATAGTTCATCATCACGCGCCCTCCGTGGCCAGAGGTCTGTGCAGGGCTCTCTGCTTGTGTCTCCCAGGATCAATGGCCAGCTGGGGCGGAACCCATTTCCTCCTTCCCGCAGGGTGTGCACCACAGGGCTCCATTTACTTGCTGGCTGTTGACCAGAGGCTCCCCTCTGGTCCTGGAGGCTGCCGAAGACCCTAGGCATGTGGTGCTGCCCAGCGGCCACTTCATCCCGCAGCAGAAGAGCGAGTGACCTGGCTGGAGGGGTGTGACCTGTGATGTGTACACACATGCGGTCATGCACACCCCATCACTTTGGTCACATCGTGTTGGTCGGCCCTTGCTGGGAGGGTGCTCATGGGGCCCCCAACACTGGGAGGGGGGCCTCCCTTCAGGTAAGGGCTACCATGCAGAGGGTGGGCGGGCTCTGAGCATCTCAGGACGGAAGATGCCCGGGCACCCTGTGTGGGGTCTGCCACACTGGCCTGAAACTCCCTTCCCCATCTGTCTGGCCACTCCCTGCCCCTCTGCCTCCCTGCAGCCACTCCCTGGATCACTCTCCTCTACCTGGCCAGCTGACCTCGGGCAAGTGTCCGTGTGCCCAACAGCAGGATCCACACACTGGAGCCAAAACTGATTGGACTTCAAGGAGGAATGGACAGGTCCTCTATGGAGGACAATGTGAACAGGCCTGCATGTGCGTGTCACCACTCCAGTGAGCTGGGCTGGGGTACGAGTGGCCAGGCCTTGAGCCAGAGTGGCCATGAGGCCACCTCATTTGTCAGCTGTGGGTCATGTTTGGTGTCCTCATCCCTGCCTGTCTTCCTGAATATCCAGCCACTTGCCATCCAAGTGCAGAAAGCTCCCCTCCTTCCCCCTCCTCCCCTAGTCTGGGAAGCCTCTGTGTGCCTGTCAGGGCTCAGGTCCTCACCTCTGGGCAGTGGGCCCCTCCCCAGAGCAGTCCTTTGGGCTCACAGTCCTCATGCCAGGGTTTGGTCCTCACTCTTCTTGTTCTGGGGGCCCCACCTAGGTGAGCTTTGGAGGGAGCCCAGGGGGCGTTTGAGTTCGCCAGTCCCCTGTGCTCCTTTGAGCAGCCACCTGCTAGCGCTATGGGGGCTTTGCTCATGCCAGGCTTGCGGAGGGCAGGTGTGGCCTGCAGGTCTCTGAGATGGGAGTGTGGACCCCTGATTACTGACTGATCATTAGCATTGCTTCTTCGGAAGTAAATGCCCCTAATCAGGAGAAATGCCCAAAGGTGCACATTCACACAGAAAAGTCCAAGATGACTTGGTCCTTGGCTCAGATCTGCATTTAATTTGAGGATCCCACTCTCCAAGGCTGTGGTGAAATATTGCTTCTCTTCAAGTTCACACCTGTTACCGGATCCATCCCCAGTGTAGCCTGGGCAGGTGAGCCTGCAGGTGTGGCTTGGGAACCTAGAGGCAGAGCTCTGAAGAGTCTGAGGGTCCCCGTTTAAATCTCTCTGTCCTGGCCCTCCAGTGGGTGGGGAGACCATGCCTCTGGCTGGGGACATAGCACCTTTCATTTAAATCTCTGGCCTGTCTTACAACTCGGACATTGGTATTCTCCTGGGCCAGGAGCTGGAAGCCACAGGTGGTGGGAGCTGTATCTGTGCCCCCAGGCCCCATGGCCCAGATGACAAGAGGAGCACACTGGAGGTGCCACGCTGCTTTCTGCCTCCACCGCGGGTTCTTATCCTCCCTCCCCAGGCCAGGGAGGCCACCTTCCCACCCAGAAGGGTAATGAGGAAGCAGAGGTGGCACATACTGGGCACTTGGGGACAGTGCAATCCCCAAGTGAGGCAAGTCCCCAGACCTCCCATCAGCCTGAGGCCGCAGCAGCTGAGCCAGTCACTCCCTGAGCCCAGGCAGACTGAATGGAGCTGGGCTCTCCTGGACGTCCCTGCCAGGTACTCTGATCACATCACCATTTGTTAAGTGGGCAACTCTGTGAGCCCCTGTGTGTGAGGGGTCCCCTTTGTTCCTGGGGAGTAGCTGTCTGCAGGAGCACTCAGTGACTGGTCTGGGGGCTTCTGTGGGCAGCACAGACCACTGCTGGCCAAGTCTGGAAGGACTGGCCATCTGCACGCCACAGCATCGATTAGCCACCTGCTGTGTGCTGTGGACGGGAGAGGTTCCTCCCTGTGATCTGAGAAATGTCATCTTGCTGCCCATGTGGTCTGGGCCATTTACCATCCAAATGTGGGTTTCCTGAGAACTAATTGTAAAATTGCTCAGGGTCTATTTTGAGGATTTAAAAATTGTGACACACATGCAGTGATTTTTATTAATGAAAGTAAATTTTGAAAGTAAGAAAATACACCTTAAAAGACATTCAGAGGCTTGAATTTATGTGAAGTAGCTGACTTATGAATGAATGAAAGAAGAAATGTTGGTGAATTTTGCAGGGAGGACCCAGTTTGGGGTGTACCTCCCATCTGGGGGTCTGCCTGGAGCCCGCCAGGCTCAGGAGCAGCTGAAGGGGTAGGGTCAAAGGGGTGCTCCTGCAGCACCCCAGGAGCTGCGGTCTTTGGATTCCTGACAAAGGAGCCCCGCCCCTTCTCTAGGAGACCCCCTTCCCTCTTTTCTAAGACCCCTCCCCCTTCCCTAGGAGACCCCGCCTCTTCCCTAGGACCCCCTTCCTTTGTCCCGCGGCACTGTCCCCGCGCGGCCAGCAGAGGGCGGTGCTGCCCTGGCCCAGCTTGATCGCGGAGAAGTCCGGGTTTGGCGGAAAAGCTTAAAATACTCAGCGGGAGGCAGTTACGTGGCCATTCCCGGCGGAGTCCGGTGCTGCCGGCATCACCCCGGGGTCCCCAAAAGGGTGGGGCCCCGCGGAGCCGGACCCGGCGGGTGGGGGTACACCTGCGCGGAGCCCGGTGTCTCCCCGGGTGGAGGGGGGCGCCCTGAGGGGACCCCAGGTCGGAGTTAGCCCGGGGCAGGGGTGCTGGGGGAGAGGGGAGTTCGGATAGGACGAAGCCGCTTCGGGGCGGCGGGTGGGACCTGCGGGGACCCTCGGGGGCTTGCAGATGGTCCTCTGCTCGGCTGTCCTTCTGTCCGTCCAGTTGTCCCTTTGGCTGGCCATAACTGGACCTAATGCGCCCTTGGCCCCTCTGCTGTGGGGAAGGGGCCGGGCGGGCTCCAGGTGGGGTCCCAGGACACTTGGAAGCCGGCAGGTGCCCTCTGTGCTCCCCACACATCTCGTCACGTTTTGAAAGGAGAAATCATTTTACCTTCTAACAAAACTGCTAAATGAACAAAGGCTTGCTGCTTTTGGCAAAGGGCAGGTACAAAACGCTGTCTGGATCCTCTGCTTTGAAAGCTGCCAGGGTGGATCGCCCCTGTACTGAAGGGCCAGAGGCAAAGACAGGACACCGCCAGGCTTCCCCTTGGGTGGCAGAGCCTCTGCACTCTGATGTGCTTTGTTACTTGGTAACTAGAAAAAGCGAACTGAGTTTTACTGACGTGTTTTTGTGTTTTTTTTTTGCAGTTTTGACCGGGGCTGGGTTTGAATCCACCCCACCTCATATGGGGCCAGCGCCCTACTCCTTTGAGCCACAGGTGCTGTCCCTACTTACGTTTTTATTTCAAGATATTAAGGGTATACAAACGTTTTTTATTAGACGTATTTGCTTTCATAATGCTTGAGTCTGGGCTGGAGCGTGCCCAGCACCCCATGGTGCTCACACACCTGCGGGGAGAGAGGGTTGCCCCTTCCCTCCCCCATCTTGGTTCCCAGTGACTTCACCTGCCTCTGTGTCCACCTGCCCTCCATTAGCTCCTGATTATCAGACAGCACATGTGGTAACTGTCCATTCCTGGGATACTTCGCTCAGGGTCGTGCCCCCCAGCTCCTCAAAGAAGTAAAAGTAGAGCCGCTATTGGGCTCCACAATCCTACTCCTGACCCAGAGGAAAAGAAGTCACTTTGTCAAAAAGACTCCTACACTCAAGGGTTTACTGCAGCACAGTTCACAACTGCAAAGATGTGGACGCAACCTTCGTGCTCATCAGTTCTTGAGTGGACCAACAAGACACGGTGTGTGTGTGTGTCTTGGAACACTGCTCAGCCATACAAGGGGATTGCCTTTTGCAGCAATCTGGATGGAGCTGCACACTGAGCTTTATGTGGCAGGAGGATGGGGGCAGGGTTCCCGCTGAGGCAGGGTGGGCTGGGGGCAGCGCGAGTCTTGGTGGTCTTTGCAGCAGCCAAACCCGTGAGGAAGGAGGTGTTTCTCGGCCTCTCCCCCACTGCCCCTACACCCTTATTTCTCTGAGAAGCATCAGGTGTCCTGGACTCTCCCACTGGCCTGCTGCCCAGGCCACCAGCCAGTCTCATTGTGTGTTTCAGCTCAGAGCTGGGTCCCCAAGGGAGGAGGGCGGCCTGGCCCTGGCTCCTTAGTCCACCAGCAGAGACACCTGCACTAAACCAGGACACCCAGGGCACCAGTGCTGTGCTGGCTTTGGCTGAGCAGGAGGCTCTGTAGGATGGTGTGAGGCCCCCAAGCCCCTTAGACTGTGGGGCTGCGGAGGTGGTTATTTTTGGGGGGGGGGATGGCTCCTGTTTCTGTTAAGCTCTTCCTCTCTGGGAGTGCCTGGGGCTGACCCAAGTGGCTGCTTCTGTCCCAGGGCTCCCACTTTCCTAATGGGAAGAGACTAGGAGATGAGCGTCCGTCAGAAGGGCCATCGTTAGCAGCAGCTGTGTGTCTGGCCTGTGCCCAAGACCCTGCCCTGCAGGTGTCCACCCACCTGGAGCTGCTGTTGCACAGGTGTGTGAACTGGGCATCCTCTTCCCTTGGCAGGGCGCTGGCTGTTGAAGAGGGCTCAGGTGTCTGAGGGGTCACAGGTGACACTCCTACCCCTCGAATCTTCCTGGAGGAATTGCCACCATCATTCTGGACAGCAAAGGGAAGGGCCATGAGGGGGAGCTGCCCCTAGCCACCCCCACCCCGGGCTTGTCCCCACGTCCCTTCCTTTAGTCCCTGCCCTGAGGTCTCAGTTTGTGCTTGGCCAGGGCTGCTGGGCTCTGCAGGGGAGCAAGCCCTCCGGGTGAGGTGACATGGGAAGGGCAAGTGGCAACGGTGGGGGGAGCAGCCCCGGCCTGCCTCCCCGCCCCAACCCCAGTGCTCCCTGTCTCTGCCCCCACCTTCCTATCCAGGCCCCACCGTCCACATTGGTGGAGTTTGGGCAGCAGCTAAGCCAGGACTGGTGGGTTGGTGCCTCCCTGCCGGCTGGGTCTGTCCCTGTGGGTGACTCTGAGGCACCTGTTGAACCTGGTGGGGTGTGGACAGCAGGGAGTTGGGGAGACCTACGGAAGTGCAAGTGCAGCAGTTAGCTGGTGAGTGTGATTCTTGGGTGGGAACAGGTGAGATGGGGTTGCAGGGTCAGGGTCAGGGGGATCCGTGGTCCTGTGGGCAGTGTGGGTGTGGCTCTGGGGGGGTCTGGTTGGGGAAGGCAGCAGGTGGACTGCCTGACAGTAGGAGGTGACACCGTGGCAGGTGACCCCTCAACTCTAAGTACCACCAAATGAGACTTAAATGCTGGGCTGGGGGGACCAGTGGGGTGGGGCAGGGCGCTTCCCTGGAGGCTGCCCACAGGGCTGCTGTTCCAGGTGCCCAAGGGAGGTCGAGGGCTGTGTGACCAGCTGTCCAGGACAGGCACACCCTACATGGCTGGGCAGGGTTGGGGATGGCATCTACCGGCAGGCAGTGGCTGGGTCCACTGTGAGGCCATGGGCAGAACTGAGGTCCAGGGACCTGGTGCTCAGATGCGGGTGTCACCTCCAGGCAGGTAGGACATACTGAGAGCTTTGAAACTCCTCCGGAATTTGAGGGAAGAAATTTGTCAACATCCAGCTTCTTTTTATACAACAAGACATTTTCTCTGAATATTTGCAGCTGACAGTGAACTCAGATCTCTAATCCTTGCTTATCCAGAAACAGACTTCCCTTTGGCCTCATCCTGCATTTATGAAATAAAGTCAAAATTGCTAACGCATTTCCTGACACTTCCATTTGGGATGGGGACATAAATAACTGCTTGGTGAGAGCTGCTGGCTGTGTAGACACAGCTGTGAGCTGTTCTGGGCAGGAGCAGCCCAGCAGCCCTGGTGTTCGGCCTGGCGTCGGAGGTTGCCGGTGTGACCTTGGGGATGCTTGCAGAGTGTCCTGGAAAAGGACGAGGTCCCTGCAGTCCTCCTCCCTGGAGCCCAGGCTTTTTGTTCTTCATTGTCTAATTTGGACACATCGGCCAGCCTGGGAAGCTGCAATGTCCCACACACGACACCTGGCTTATTTGTGGGCAGCTCCAGGTCCCAGAGAATGCTCCGTCCACGGAGCTGCACCCAGCAGGGCTACCCAGCTCAGCTGTTGCCTCCTCCTCCAGGCCCCGGCACCACCCCCTCTGCGTCCTGCACCCGGCTCTCTGAGGACACATCTTCTCCTCCCCTGGTCTCTCTCCCTGGAGGCTGTGGCTACCCACTGTCCATGACAGCTGGCCCCTCTGCTCAGGTTCTACCCAGCCTTCACTGAACCTCGCCAGAGCTCTAGCTTGTAGGTACCTCATGGAACTGGAAGGTGGCCGGTGGCCCAGGCACTGCAGGGTCATGAGTGGAGCCACCCAGCAGTGTGCAGTCCCTGGACAGGGTCTCTGAGCCCATGTGGCCGGTGCTGCTGGGTGGCTCGGAGGACACGGAGACACCCCAAGTCCTCCCCTGCTGCACACCCTGCTTCCTGGCCAGACACGTCCTCATCCACCAGATCCCCCAGGCAGTGTGGGTGACCTCTATCTATGCCCTCCGGGTCCCCGGACTAACTTCCATCCATCTTGCCACTCACTGCCTGACCATGTTCCCTGCTGCCTGTGCTGTGGGGGTGCAGAACAGATACCCCCTTCTCACTTCATCGTCTCTGCACTGCTCTGACATCGGCACGGCCACCGAGCTGGTCTTTGAGGGTCCTGGACCTCTGTGTTTAGGAGGGTTTGTGTCTGTGGGGACCCAGCTGTGAGCGAGGTGGGCCCGTCCTGCCTGGTGGGGAAGCAGACACAGCGAGACTGGGCTGTGATGGCAGGATGTGGGGTGCCATGAGGCACACACAGGGGACGTGAACTCACTTGGGGTGGTCAGGTGGCTTCCAAGGGAGACACACTCTAAGCTGAAGCTTACAGGTGAACACAGCTACGTGTGGGGACCAGGAGGCCAGAGCATTCCAGAGGAGGGACCTGGGGACAGAGGACACGGCTGTGAGGACGGATGACTCCACAAGTGTAATAGAGGAAAACTTGAAATCTCAGGTGCTCCCTGACTCGGGCACAGTTTGCTCTCATCAGCTGACGATGAGGCAGGACCCGTGGTTTTAAGTGTGGCCCTGGGGCCACCTACTTCCACATGGGGGGAAGGAGCTCGGGGACCTGCACACAGGAGGCTCTCAGTGGTGCCCGCAGCACCCACCCACATGCATTCTCCAGAACCCTAAAGCCAGGGGGCTGGGAAGTGTGGTGGGGGTGGGCACCACCAGGGGGCGCAAGGGGACATCAGTCTGGTGCTCAGTGCCCACCTCCTCCTACATTGCAGGCTTCTGACCATCACAGGATGGCAACATCATCTAGCCCACAAGTGGGACCCCACACTGGCACCCTTCCTCACCCCACGGAGAGCCTCAGGCTGCCCCCCGCCCTGTCCCTGCACCTGCTCAAGTCCTAGGAATCTGGGTCTCTCCCTCCCCCTCCCTCCGTCTGTGGGCCTCTCTCCACCCTCTGCCCTCGCCTGCCTTCTCCCTTCCCCCTCTTTTGCCTCCTCTCTCTCTCTCACACAGAGATGCAGCAGACATACAGGAGTTCAGTGTGTATATTGGTGTTTCCAAGTAGAAGAATGAATAAATGTAACAAAAAAGTTCATTTTGAAACAGAATGGAAGCTTCCACAAAATATTACCAAATCAAATTCAGCAAGATATTAAAAGGATTATTCATAAGGACCAAGTGGCATTTATTCCTGAATGCAGGAGGGATGTGACTTGAGATAGCAACCATGAGGACAGAAGTCACACGACCAGCTTCCCGATGCAGCAGAAGTATCTGACCAAATCCAACATACTTTCATGATAAAAACACAGAATAAACTGGGAACAGAAGGTGCTTCCTCAACACGGTGGGGCCCGCACATGAAAAGTCCACGCTAACGTCACACTCGGTGCTGAAGGACTGAAAGTGTTTCCTCTGTGGTCAGGAACCAGACCCCGGGCCCCTGTCACCACTGCTCTGCAGAGAATCCTGACAGACCTGGTGTGCACCAGCCAAGACAGAAATGAAAAGTGTCCAGACCGTAAGGGAAGATGTACAACTATCTCTGTTCACACACAACATGATTTTACGTGCCGAAAATCCTAAGGATTCCAAAGGAAAACCTGTTAGAACCAATAGGTGAATTCAGCAAAGTCGCAGGACACGAAATCAACACACAAAAATCAGTTACATTTCCATCTGTTAATGATGAACTACCCAAAAATGAAATTAAGAAAAAAAGTTCCCTTTACTGTAGCATCACAAAGGACAAACTTTGTAGGAATTCACTTAACCGAGGAAGTGAAAGACTGAAAACTACACAGCATGGAGAGAAAAGTAAAGACAGTGGAGTGAGTTGGCAGCTCCTGTGACAAACCTGGAAACTTGTGCTCAAGACTGTCAGCACCATCCAAAAGCAGCCTGTGAATTACTGCAGGCTCGTCAGCGTCCTAGTGACACTATCTGCAGAAATAGAAATCTCATCCCCAAATTCATGAGGATCTTGCAGGCACCCTGATTAGTCAGAACATTCTGGAAAAAGAACAAATTTGGAAAACTCGGTTTGGGACAAAAGTGTTTTGAAAAACAATATAAACGTATATACTCCAGGGCACACACAATGCCTGATGTGGTATGACAGTGATATCTTTGCTGGAGTCTGTCCGCACAGGTCGCTGACCTTGTAACACCCCAAAAGACAAAAGCCAGATCACTGAAGGGACGTTTCCCTGCTGAGGCAGTTCTGGGGTGCAGGAACACCCCGGAGGAGGACCCCTCAGGCCAGGTACTTGGTATGGGAGAGAATTTTGGAGAAAAGCCTGACTTGTGTTATGGGACCAGCCTTACCCTGATACCCAGACCAGAGAAAGAAATTGCACAGAAAGGAAAAAACCCACGGGGCCCAATTGCATCGCTAACACGGAAGTATGTTCCCAAATAAAACATTCGTAAATCTAATCTGGCAAGATTTTACGGCTTTTTTAATACTGGCAAATCAATCGACAAAATTTATATAACACATTCAGTGAAAATACATGTGTAGAAACAGAAGGAAATCACAGGGAAAGGTGCTAGAAAAACTGTCACCAAATTTGGACTCCAGTGTCCACATGAGGGGCAGAGCAGGGCGTGTCTGCAGCTGCACATGGGGTGTGCCAGCCCTGCCGCACTTGGGGAGGCTGAGCCGTGTGGTCCCCTGCCCTGCAGTGAAGACGCTGAGCTTGAGCATGACCCCAAGATGGGATGACACTGCTGTCTGTGGGCTGCCTCATCTCAGTCCCTCCACGTCCTGGCGAAGTGAGTCTGCTGCTGCTTTGTTAGAACTCAGCCAGTGCGGCCTCAGGACCCAGCGCCCTAGCCCTCACCAGAAGGCCAGGGAATGTGAGGGGCAAGGAGTATGGAGCCTGTTAAAATAAAAAAGTCCCAATTTTCCAAAGGCCACAGACACAACCCCTGTAAGTGTAGGCCTGTGTCTCACTGCTGGATAAGACTCAGGTTGTAAATCACCTCTAAACATGATCCCAGGTATGATGAGACTTCCCAGAAAATATCAAGAGGCATTTTAATGATTCTTGAAAAACATCTGGAGAAGGAAAAGCATGAGCGTAACAAATAGCATCTTTTTTTTTTTTTTTGGTCGAGACAGAGTCTTACTTTATCACTCTCGGTAGAGTGCTGTGGCGTCATACGGCTCACAGCAACCTCCAATTCCTGGGCTTAGGCAATTCTCTTGCCTCATCCTCCCAAGTAGCTGGGACTACAGGCGCCCGCCACAACACCCGGCTGTTTTTCTGTTTTTGCAGTGCCGAGGCTGGGTTTGAACCCGCCACCTTCAGTATATGGGGCTGGTGCCCTACTCGATGAGCCACAGGTGCTGCCTGGACAAATAGCATCTTTATAAAGAAAGACGGCAAGGCACCTGTCTTGCAGATGGGGACACAGCTAAACGCAGTGGGTTGGGCGGCGCTCCATGAGCTGCTCCCCTGGGACAAGCTGTGTGGGCTGTGATCTGAGGTGCATGTTGGAGCTTCACCACCACCCGGCGGTGCTAAGCGGTCAGCGCTCTGCCCTCAGGAGCAGGTTAGTCCTTTCACGGTCAATGGATTAACGGGCAGGGGTCTGTCCTGCGCCTCCTTCCCACTCCCTGCCCTGCCCCACCTCAGGACTTTGCAGGCTCTGCCTGCAAGGCGGGAGGCCCTCACCAGACCTGGTGGCCTGACCGTGGGCTTCCTGGCCTCCTCCAGGACCCCGAGCTACGCTGACCTGGTCTTAGGTGTTCAGTTATAGCAACAGAAGGCCGGCTGAGACCTGGCCATTGACTTAGCTGTCAAGAGAGTGGTGGCCCTGTGAGGCCCTTGGAACTGTCCATAGTGCTGGACACATGACCGGCACCCCTTTGATACCTGTCCCCAGTTCAGTTTGCCTCTTCCTGCAGACTTCGAGGACCATGGTTATCAGCCCCTCCTGCTCACAGACAGTTCAGTTTGCCAACAAACCCCAAACCCACTTCAGATGATGGCCCTTTCCTCAGGGCCCTGCCCCTCACTCTGCAGACCGCGTGTCTGCTGTTCCTCAGGCTTCCTTCTTTGCAGTTACAGTGAAGGGGCATACGCCAGTGTAGTTACAACGTGAAGGCCAGGCTGATGGATGCCCAGGCCCCCTTGCTTGGCCTGGCACGTCCACTCAAGTTGGATCCGGGCAGCCACCGGGAGATGCAGGTGACTGGCGTCCTGCCTGACGGGCAGCCTCCGGCTCTGTGCCGGAAAGGGAGGCTGAGATGGCTCCGAGAAGCATTTGCTGCGGCCTTTATGGCCCTTTCTGTAATAAAAATGACACTTTCACTAACGTGGAGTAATAGAGGTTACTTGGTCCCATAGCAGAGAAAGTTACAGTGGCTCAGCGTAAGGGGAGTCGCCCCTTCTCCCAGCCCCATGAAAGCAGCAGATCCCCCCTTCTTCCTGCTGCTTCCCTGCCTCCCTCCCTTTTTCCTCTCTTCCTTCCTTCCTTCCTTTGCCCCCACCTCCTTTGTCTCTCTCTCTGCACTTGATGCGTTAATGCCCCTGACACTTACTGAGGACCTCAACAGGCTCTTGTCTGTGTGGCTTATTTTGGTTTAATTATCAGTGATATTAGACATTATACAGGGAAGTTTAAAACATATTCATTTATTTATTCATTTCCAAATAACAATAGTAAACACATTGCATTTTAACCTATAAAGCACATTTTTATGAAAGGGTTATTTTCCAAAACTCAAAGCTGAGTGAGGAGGGCGGTTCCTACCTTTGCAGGGCCCCACATGAGCACATCCAGCACGTCACATAGGCGAGGGGATCGGCCACACTTTCAGGGAGAGAGGATGTGACCATTTATGTCATTTTTCTAGATAACTGTGGACACACTTCAATATGACAGCAAGACAGGGCAGTGGGGGTTTCTGAGAGGCCAGTTGTTGGGTGGAGTCTGAAACTACGTCAAAGTCCGTCTGGCCCCGGATGCACCTGTCACCCAGGCACGGGCTGTTTAGAAGGTTCTGGGCCTCTGAGTTATGTAGACCTTACCAATGTTGACACGTTTCATTAAACAATGTTGGAAATCCATATCTGGTATATCTATTAACTTTATCAGAGGTCTTTAATTGCTGAGGAGCTGACTAGTCCACAGTCATGTGTGCAATTTTTAAAAATTCTAACTTTTTCTTGAAAGCTCAAATTTTATCATTGGCAACCAATCTGTTGGTGGTTTTCCTCTATTGGCAGGCTCAGGTGTCCATTTCGGGGAAATGTCTGCCAGGTCCCCAAGTCTGAGGAATCAGAGCCAGTGTGCGGCCCATGATTCCGGGAGTCGGTGTCAGGGCAAGAGCCGGCTCAGCAGCGGCGACACGCGCCCTGTGTGCGCAGCAGGCGCTCGTGGGCACCGCCACAGCAAAGGTGAGTTGGGAAGGGGCATACACTAGCATGGTTACAATTCTTACTTCCTCATCGAGGATGTCATTAAGTGAAAGTGGCTTTTTTCTAACCAGCAGACTTGGTGCCCCACCGGGGTTGGGCAGGACACCCACAGTTCCCACGGAGGCAGTTAAGTGAAACTTATGTTATGGAAATGGTTTTGACCCCAGGGTGGTTAAGTGGAACTTATGTTATGGAAATGGTTTGACCCCAGGGGCTCTTGAGAACAGCTGGTCTCCAAGGAGGAGTTTCTGGACAGGGCATGGTATGAGCCTGGTGCTGAGAGGCAGGAGAGCTTGACCAAGGGATGGGAGGCAGGAAACTGCCTGCTCCAGATAATCAGGGTGTAGCCCTGGGACGGGGTCTGGGAATCCTGCCTGCTTCCAGGAAGGTCCCTATGACCTACCTGGGAGGTTTCACCTGGAGGGTGGCTGCCCTAGGGGTGTGGGGGGCTGTGGCAGCCAACTCTCCAGGAACAGCGCCTGGTCTTGGTGCTCCCTGCCAGCAATAGGGCAGGGAACAGGGGTGGAGGAGCCTTCTTGCTTCGGGAGCAGGAGGAAGGTCAGGGGGTGCTGCTGCCCTGGTTTTGGGGGTGTGGCTGGCAAGCTGGCCCGTGGTGGAGTCGGTGAAGTGGGTGAAGCCGCCCATGCTCGGCTGGGCTACGTGTGGTGAAGGCACAGACCCGGCAGCCACTGTAGGCTTTGTGTCTGCGTTGCGATGGTCAGTTTATGTGTCAACTAAAATCTGGGCCTGGGGAGCCCAGATATTTGGCTAAACAGTATTCTGGGAGTTGAATCCACAGACTGCCTGGAGCAGATGGGCCTCCCCAGAGAGGGTGGAGGTCATCCTACCTGCCGAAGGCCTGGATGGAACCCGAGCTGGGTGGTTGGAAGATTCTCTCTGCCTCACTGTGTGAGGGGCCTGTCTTCTCCTGCCCTTGGGTTCTGACTCCCGGGAACTTACTGTGGATTGCTCCGCCCCAGCAGGTGGGCACTGATGTCTCCTATCGCTCCCCTTTCTGTGCACACAAGTCCCACTGGCTCCGATGCTCTGGGGACTCGCACTAACACAGCCACACTGGAGAAAAGCATGACTCTCCACTCCAGCCAGTGCTTGCAAATGCTTTTAACTTGGCTTTCTTGTGTAAGGTGCATTTGACATGATTCTCCAACAAATCCAAGTAGAAAACAAATCAGAAGCTTGGACTGATCCCGTTTGTGTCCCCACATAGCTGGGATTGACGTAGAGAAGGGCGGGAATGGTGGGGGTCAGGCTGCACCTGTGTGGCTGAGGACTAAGTGGGGGGCCTCCTACAGGGTGATGGCTCTGTGCTGTGGGCTCAGGTGGATGGGGGGGCCCTCTAGGGTGGGGCCGATACTCCTTCGAGCACAGCCATGACCTCTGGTCCTGAGTTCTGCCCGAGGTTCCAGAATTGCTGAGCTGTCTGGGTCTGTCCTGGCCACGTCTGCTATGCTCCAGCTCCTGGTAGGAGAGGCCCTTTCCACCAGGTCTCTGTTTGTTGGGACGTGGAGACCTTGTTTCAAACACAGGGCTCACGTGGCTACAGGTGACTCTGAGTCAGAGAGCTTCAGACGGCTGAGGAGAAGCCTAGGCCGCCCAAGCCCTGCGCTCTCTGGAGTGCCCACCTGCGGGGACCATCTGATGGGCTCTCCTCTTACTCCACAGAATCTTCTTACTCCTTCAGATGGGCTGGGGAGTTGCAGTGAGAGGGTCAAGGTGTGGAGGTAGGACGGGCTGGGAATGCTAGAGTGAAAATTGGCAAGAAGGGGCTGGGCATTCATTCTGGGGACCACGTGGCTCCTGTGTCAGGAGAAAAGCTGCGTGAGGTCTGGACACAGTTCCTGGGGAGCCCAGAGGAGGGAGCATTGGCCCAAGGAATGAGCGTCATGCAGGCCACAGCTGGCCTGTGGGCTCCAGAGAAACAGGTGTGTCCCTCAGGGCAGAACTGGTTGGTTACCAGGTGTGTGTCCCTTGGCCAGTCTTCATTTAAGCGGGTGACCCCTAGAAGGGGCTTTGAAAAAAGTCACTTGGGCATACATTTTCTGCCAAGATTGGGCTTTTCAAGATTTTTAAAATAATTCTAGTAAAATATATACAATGTGAGATTTACTATTCTAACCACTTTTAAGTGTAGACGCAGCTCAGTTACATTCTGCACACTCGCACTGCCGTGTAGCTGTCACTGTCACCATGCAGAGAACTTCCTTCATCGTGTAAAACAGAAGCTCTGCATACAAGGAGCCTTTTTGTACTCACTGCCAAGGTTGGTGGAAGAGTTTTTTTTTTGTAGTTTTTGTCCGGGGCTGGGTTTGAACCTGCCACCTCCGGCATTCGGGGCTGGCACCCTACTCCTTTGAGTCACAGGCACCACCCATGGTGGAAGAGTTTTTACTTCTGCCTCTATCCTCACCTTCCATTCACACTGCAGCCCAAACCCTGGAATGCTGAAGGCTGAGTGGGCTGTGGGGAGCGGCCAGGGCCCCGCCTAAGGAAGGGAGGCTGTGTCCAGTCATGCCCCCTGCATAAGACGGCCTGGGGGTTGAGGAGGTGGCCATCTGAGGCTGAGTTCCTAGAATACTAGAATATTTGCTGCCCCCAAGGAGCTGGAAATGGAAATTCCCTCTGGAAACATCATGAAGTGGGTGCTGGGTCAACGCGCTTCTCCTAGGAGTTACACTGTTTCCAGCAGCTGCCTGGCCATGCTCCTGGCGTCTGTGTGCGAAGGTCTCCCATCTTTTTAGTCACACCTCCAAATGTGAGAAAACGCGAGTTTTATGCCCCTTTTTCTTGGAAGAGCCTGGCGGACGGTGGTGCCTCCCCCTTGGTAAGCTGTTTCTCATCAAAATGTGTTCTCACTTTTGTGTCCAAGCCCATAGTGCTAAGCACACAAATTAAAAATATTTATGACATTTAGCATGAGAGCCTCCCACAGTGAAGGGGATGTGTGTTGTGGGTCAGCGCAGATGAATTCTTGGTTATTGTTGGGAGACGTGATGCCGCTTGCAGGGCACTGACGGCCCATCAGAAGGAAGGAGCCTGGACATTGAGAGCCTGGACATTCCAAGCCACGCTGCCAGGAGGCTCCTAGGACATTGTGGTGGGCAGATCCGAGCCCGAGGCTGCCTGTCACGGGTCTTCATGGGATACGTGCTCACTAGGTCAGTGGGAAGGGAATATCCAGGGGGCGGTTGGCGTGGACTTGGAGGTCTACGCTCATGGGCAGCTTCCCATTCACAATGCCTTCAGCCTGTAGCTCCCGAAGGGTGGAGCCGTACTGGCCCCTGGCATGTGTGGCTGTGTGTGCTGGGCCTGAGGAAGAGGCACCGTGGATGGCTGGGCAGTGGAAGCCAACCTGACTCTGCAGGCCGGGCAGAAGGGCGATTCTGGGGGTGTCTGCAGCTGCTCGGCCTTGATGGACAGAAGCATCTCCAGGATCCACAGCCACGATCCTGTCACACTGCAGCTCCCCAGATAAGATGGAGTCTGTGTCACCAAGCCATGTCCCCACTCCCTCAACCTGTGCTAGACCCAAGACTTGCTGTGGCCAATAGATTGTGGACATCCAGCGTGACCGTTCTGGAGTTAGACCACCGGGGACTTTGCACATTCCTGCTCTCTGAGATCCTGCCACGCCAGGGCACAAGCCGGGCTGGCCGGCCAGGGTGTGAGCCAGCAGAGAGAAGAGAGTCCAGCTGTCCCAGCTGGTGCCGTCCTGGACCAGCCCACCCCCAGCCGCCCCTCACACCTGGGAGAGAGCACAGCCAGGGTCCCGGTCCCACCTGACTCGGCTCAGCAGCGAGCCTGGCTGAGAACAGGTCCAGCAGCACATCCACAGATGATGAGCACAAGGACACCTCTTAGGGCACTGGGCCGGGGGTGTCTGTCACGTAGCAGCAGCCCACGGATACAGCTGCCCAAACAGGGAGCGAGGATCGGCTAATCTCAGGGCGTTTCCTCAGTTCACCAAGGACAGGGAGGAGAAAGGGAAGCAGATGGGAAAGAACGCCTGCAGGGGGCCTGGTGCTGGGCTTCTGCTTCAGACTTGGTGTCTTCTCCAGGGCATTTTGTGCTGGGGGCCCTGGCTTCTATGCACTTGAGTCGAGTGCTGACTTTCCTGTGTCTCAGCATTAGCAAGATTCCTTCCACACACCCACTGCAGAGGGGCGAGGTAGAAACTGCAATTGGGAAATTTAATTATACCTTGGGAAGAAATGTATGCTTCCTAGAATGATTTTATTTAAAAAGCCCTCAAAAATAGAACCTATTTTTTTCCTATCTTGTGATTAATTCAAACCAAATAAAAGGAACCAGTGAACTCTTATTGACACCCTATGGGGAGTTTTCATTTGCAATATCTGTAAACCTTGAAATCTCAATTTGTGTCAAATAAGCTCTACAGGTATAGTCCTGGGTTCCTGCCATAGCGTGTCACATTTTGTTCCATTTAAGTAAATTACATCCCCGAAGACGGCAGCATTACTCCATCTCCTAATCAAATGGCTGATGTGGTGAGTCCGGGCTGTGTCCTGACGGAGTCAGGCCCCTCTCCCTGGGGCCCCGCACAGCCCCAAGCAGGGCAGTTGTGCAAACACTGGCTCCCTCCAGAATGAAACCAAGATGTAAATTCAACTATAAATTACAGCGGGTCAGGCCTGGCCTCGGGGTGGGGGCACTCTGCCGCTGTCAGGGTTACTTGGCTGTTTCCTCTCCGACTGGCAGGTTTCACTGGTGCTTTGAAAAGCAGTTACCACGGCTGAGTCCAAAGCGGGAGGACCCCGGAGGTGTCAGCGTGCCCTCGGGGCTGTGGCTCTGTGTGTGTGGATATGTGTGAGGACACGTGTGTGGACAAGTGAGGACAGGTGTGAGGACACGTGTGAGGACACATGTGTGGACAAGTGAGGACAGGTGTGAGGACATGTGTGTGGATACGTCTGAGGACATGTGGACACACGTGTTTGGATGTGTGAGGACGTTTGAGGACATGTGTGTGGACACATATGAGGATGTGTGTGGACATGGGTAAGGCCATGTGTGAGGACATGTGTGGATATGTGTGAGAACATGTGTGTGGACACGGGTAAGGCCACGTGTGTGGACACATGAGGATACAGGTGGACACATGAGGATACAGGTGGACACGTGAGGATACAGGTGGACACATGCTGTGCTGCATGGATGTATATTTGTGTGCACATTTGTGTGTACAGTTGCCCCCACATCTGTGGGCTCAGCATCCATGGATTCAACCAACCAAATATCAAACATTAAAAAACAATTAAAAATAATAATACAATAGGGGGATGCCCTGGGGAAAGAGGGACGGTGACTGGGCAGGTCTGCTGCGCTTGTGACAGCAGCGCCAGGAATAGGGATTGCCAGGGAGATGGTGGGTTAAGCGGGCAGTGGCTGGGCCCTTGCTCGGCAGGAGGGGCTGTGGGGATGCATGGGGCCCTGAAGGCCTGGCCGGGTGATTCATCCTCAGGAGCGCCAGGAGCGCCGACACCTGTTTCTGACAGGGCTGCACGACAGTTGCCGGGCAGGGCGCATCTCCATTCTGAGCAGGCAGAGATGTGTTTGCTGAAGGTGAAAATGTCATTTCAGCTGTTGATACCTTTCAAATCTTCTTGGCAAGACGCCACAAGTGGCCCAGGCCTTTCTCCAATAAATATACGCAGTCTGGAATTCTACACGTGGCAGGTGGTTGACATGTTGACTCTCCACCACTCTCCCCATAATTTACGCTCTGCACCGAGGGAATTTGATTTTGTTGATAAAGATGCATGATCAAATATTGCTGAGGGCTCCGGCCCTGCGTCTGGACATCTCAGCACAAGCGGCTGCCTCACATAGGCCAGGGCCCGGGGGACTAACCAGTCACTGAGCCTCTCTGGCTTCTGAGCCTGTCCCCAGTGTTCGTGGCCCCTGGAAAGATGAGGGAAAAAGAGGGGCTAGGTGCCCTGTGGAGGAAAAGGGAGTTTGAAGGGGCAGCACTGGTGTCTCTGTGAAGGTGAGAGAAGGTAACTCAGGGCAGAGAAGTTTGAGGTTTGTGGTGGATTCTCTGCATTTCTCCCCAGAGCAGCCACTTCAGACCCTGCCATCTCTCCCTGTGGCAGTGGCTGGGCTGTTCTGTGGACCTGGGACTGATTTTGGGGGTGTGTGTGGCTGATCTGTACCCCCAGGCCTCCTGGCCCTCTTGGGAAGAGCCCCCTGCCCTGTGAGTGCCGTACACTGCCCAGAGAGGGCCCTGACCCCAGGGGGAAAGGCTGAGCCCCCCATTTTGTCGACTCCCCCACCCCCACCTGGGACGGTCTTGCTGCCTGGAGTGACTCCCCAGCGCCCTGTCCTTGGGAATTGCAGGCAAGTGCTCTGTCTCTGGTCACATCGTGTATAGCGTCTTCCAGTTTGTCTCTCAGTGATGACCTCTCCTTTTAAAGAACAACCGTAGTGCCATTCCCACATCTGTGAACTGTGCACAATTCCCTCAGGACTCCAGTGCCCTGCATCTCTGCGCCCGACTCTTGGGCTGCAGCAGTGGAAGGCCTCAAGGTCATATGGACACTCTTCCTGTCCTCCCTTGCCCTGGGAATTTACTTGTTGAGGAAGCAGATGGGGCTGCTGACTTGCTGTGCGTCATCGGCCTTGCCCAGACCCACGGTCATCGGTCTAGGCCTTCGTGAAGCGCTGGCACCCTGTCCATGGTCCAGCTTCCACTATGGAGATGTTCTTCATTGCTGCTCAATTACTTCAACGCAAGGTTTGTGCAGGAAACTCAGGGCTGGGCTTGATCCCTCCCCTTTATTTACCAGTTTTCAAAGATCTTAGGGAGGGTGGGTTTTTCCTGGCACTCTGAGCTCAGGGATTTAGCATATTCCACCCGTCTCAATGCCCTGCACTGCTTTTCCCTCCATGCTCATGTCGTTTAGTCCTGGACTGGTGAAGAGCCACCGGCGTTGGCTCCGGAGTCCTTTGCTCCGACCCCCGCTGCCTCTGAGGCCGTCCTTCCTCTCTGCCACGGTCCACACCCCACTGTGGCCTGTAGTTGGCCCCTGCTCTGAGGGGGCGTAAACCTGGAGCTGGAGGGGGTGATTTCAACCCTGCGCTGGCTCTGGGAGGGTTTGTGGCTGAGCCCCGCGGCCACTGTGTTTAATGACGAGAGCCCAAGACTGGCTCTGCAGAGGCTGACCGGACCGAGGGGCTGTGCAGAGAGGATTGTAATCAGGGGCTGTCCGTGGAGGTGAGTTTGCCGTTTTTAGTAGCCACACTGAAAAGTTAAAATAAATAGATAAAATACATTTTAACAACATGTATCTTTTAACCCAACATATACAAAATACTATTTCAATATTTAATCAGTATGAATTATTAATGGTATCTCTTTTTTTTTTTTTTTTTTTTGTAGAGACAGAGTCTCACTTTATCGCCCTTGGTAGAGTGCTGTGGCATAACATTGCTCACAGCAACCTCCAACTCCTGTGTTTAGGCTATTCTCTTGCCTCAGCCTCCCGAGTAGCTGGGACTACAGGTGCCTGCCACAACGCCCAGCTATTTTTCTGTTTTGCAGTTTGGCTGAGGCCAGATTTGAACCCACCACCCTCGGTATATGGGGCCGGCGCCCTATTTGATGAGCCACAGGCGCCGCCCAAATTATTAATGGTATCTCTTGCATTTTTTTCATAGTAAATCTTTGAGATTTGGTGTATATTCTGCACTTTAAACACTTTTTGACTTGGAGGCTAAAATTTGAATGGAAATGCTTGGGTTATTATTTAGGTTTCACAAAACTAACAGCTAAAAATGTAAACTCATGTACGTGGATTGTTCCAAAGATGCTTAAGCGTTTTTCAGTAACTGAATTCAGCAGCAAAAACATCCTTGCCCATTAATGTTCATATCCATATTAACAAAAATTGGCATAGTTTTTGGAAAACACTATTTGATTGTGAAAAAAAGTATGTCACTTTCAAAACTGCATCTGTTCCCAAACAGCGTCTGTCCCGTCTGGCACACCTGAGTGGACTGACATGGGCATCTGGCCCCTTAGCTGTCCTGGTGGCCAGAGGCTGATATTGGACAGGGTTGCTCTGGACCCACTGGTGAGGCCTGGAGCCCTGGGGAGCGACCTGGGTCTGCCAGAGGGGTGGGGGTGGGGTGCCAGTGTCACACTGTCGCAAAGGCGAGGTGCCTGAACAGGCTGGTGGAGGCCTGGCACACCACGCAGTTGATACAACATTCAACCTTATCCAAGAAGGGGCCCTGGGAGGTGAACTTGGTGCCCCGCCTGTGTGTGTCACAGTGCAGCCCAGCGCCTTGCAATCCCAGCTGCCCGCTGACCGTTGTGCTGGTTAGGAAACCTGGCATTTTGGGTGAGTGTTGCTGCCCTACCCCAAGTGGCCAGGAGGGCCCTAACTCCCAAGAGGATGGCACCAGGAGGTGGGGGGACGTTCCCTGTAGGCCAAGGTGACACGTCCCTCAGTCCTCAGTCACCATCTTGACCGGGGTCTTTTTTTCTTTCTTTCTTTCTTTCTTTTTTTTTTTTTGAGACAGAGCCTCAAGCTGTCACCCTGGATAGAGTGCCGTGGCAACACAGCTCACAGCAACCTCCAATTCCCAGGCTCAAGCGAGTCTCTTGCCTCTGCCTCCCAAGTAGCTGGGACTGCAGGTGCCCGCCACAACGCCCGGCCATTTTTTGGTTGCAGCCGTCATTGTTGTTTGGCGGGCTGGATTCAAACCCGCCAGCTCAGGTGTATGTATGTGTCTGGCGCCTTAGCCGTTTGAGCCACAGGCGCTGAGCTATCGACTGGGGTCTTTCTTTTGCTGTCTCTAAGCAGAAAAGTCTTCCCTCCTCCAGGTCTGATGTCCTTTTGTCTTGGGGTTCCCATTTTCTCCCTGAGGTTTTTAGATCTCTGGGGCTGCCAGTCAGCGAGGGCCTGGGGCTGATGCCAGGAGTGACTGGGGAGACGGTCCCTCCTACGCAGGTGCCCAGAGACAGAGCCTTGAGTGCTGTCACCTCAGGTCCCAGGAGGGAGGGACCCCTGTGTCCTGCACTCCCAGAATGCCCCAAGCGTCCTCCTTCCAAGTTAGCAGGTTGGAATCTTCTTGCTGCTTAAAATTAAGCCAGAGATGTTTTTAGTTAAATTGCCTTAAATTCAGGAACTACATCAAAGTAGGCAAAACAGAAAAGAGATCTGAAGGTGCAGCATCCTCAGAAGGGAGGGGCGGGGTGGCTGTTCTTCCCTGAGGGGAGCCGGTGGCCCGGAGGGAGCAGCTGTGCTCGCTGCTCACTTTCCCGAAAACCCTTCTGGGGCCTCAGGAAGCTGCTGGAAATAAGGCAGGGGCAGCCCCTGTGGGGAGAAAATCAGGACAAGCGAGGCCCCTGGAGGCCGGAGGACCCGGCCTGGCGGACGAGGTGCCTGCGGTCTTGGCCACTGTGCTGCCCATGGCTGGAGGAGGTGTGCCTGGGCCGGGCTGTTCCTGCCCCGTTCCCCAGGTGGGCTGTGATTCCCAGGATGCTCTGTGTTCTCCAGCTTCCTTTTCTGCTGCTTTCAAAGTGGGGGCTGGGGTTGACCTTGCAGACTCACTGCCCACTGTGCTGGGCACACCCTGTCCCGAGGTGCCCTAGGCTCGACAGAACGTGGTGTCTGGTGCAGCCTGGGCTTCGGCAGGACGTGGCAGGATGTGTTCTAGGGCCGGGTGCCACCTGCCCTGTGCCCAAAGAGCGCATGACCCATCCAGGGGAGGTGTGTGTGGGCCTTGGCCCTCCGTGTGAGGGTTGGGCTGTCTGCAGCACCTGCCGCCTCCCCACATGGCAGGGCCACCAGTGGCCACAGTGACACGTTCACCTGGAGATGTGGAGGGGACATTGGGAGTAGAGGGACAGCTGGCCTGTATGGGCAGCACAAGGTGGTCAGCCTAGGAGTGGCCGAGCTGGTCTCTGCTGGGTGACCGCCCTGGGGAGTATGACCTCCACGGAAGTCACCTGGAGGTCAGCGTGGCTTTTGTACCCTTGCCTGCTATTCTCTGTACTCCAGCTCCCCGTCCAGCCCTCAGAGCTCCCAGAGCCTGCTGTGGCCTCCAAGGCTCATGTTGAAATTCCACCATCCTCATGGCCATCTGAGAGATGAGGCCACCGGTCACCCACACGAAGGGAGGCTCTGCCTGCAGGAAGGGTCCCCTGTGCACATGGGTTTAGATGCCTCTTCTGACACCTGCCGTGGAAGGATGCGGAGTCGGGACACCACACTGCCAGGTCCAGAGTGTCAGGAGCACACTGTGTACTTCTTCTGGGCCGTGGCACCTGCTGTGGCATTGATGGTTCCTGTCATAGGCCTGAGAGCTCGGTGCTCACTCACAGACAGGCCTGGGCCCAGCCTCTGTCCTGGGGACCCTGGCTGGGGCTGGGTGGGAACGAGGGTTTGCTGTGCAACCGGGGCCGATGGCCAGGCCATCCTCATGGACAGGACACCAGGTCTTCAGCGTCCCCTCTGGCGGGTATTGGACCCCCTGGCAGAGATGACAGATGTGTTTGATGATGACATGGGGGACAGAGAGAAGCCTGCAGGTCTAGTGCAATTCTGGCTCTTGCAGCCTCCTCAGCCATCGCTGGTCCTCCCCACCCTGTTGGTAGATGTTCCCTGCAGGAGGCCTGGGTGGGCTGTCTGTGGAGTGCTGGCCAGGAGCCCAGGGTGTCCCCTGTCCCGGGCGAGCTGAGCTCCTGGGGGTGGGTGATACCCTAGGAGGCTCCACACGCCGGGTGAGCTGAGGGTGGGTCTGGCCTCTCCCCTGAGGCTGCCTCTGTCTACCTGGAGGATGCTCTCTCCCTGTGTGCTGGGGTGCCCCTTTCCCCAGTTGGCCTGGGCCTCCCTCCCTACCACATCTGCTTCCCTCTCACCTGGCTGTGGAGGGTGATCTGACCAGGATGTTCCTCTGTGTTGTGGCCCCTTCCTAGGCCCCAGGACCTGAGAGCAGCCAGGCCACAGCGGACCCAGCAGCCTGGGCCATGGTCGCTGGTGTCTATGGCTGCTGGTGACAACAACTTCCTGCTATAAAACAGTGAGCAGGGACTCCCATCACAGCCCCCCGGAAGAAACTGCTGAGAACTCATTCCCGTGAGGTCTAGGGTGAGGCTATGCCGAGGGAAGGAAGGAATTCCCCGCGACCAGGTATTGATTCAGCCCGATGCTGGGAGGAAGGAGGCCCTGATCCCACTGGAGACACAGACCGGGCAGACAAAAGGCCTCCCTAAGGCCGATTCGCCAGACCCCCTCCTGAGATCTCCTGGCTAAAGGCAGCAGTAATAAGGATTTCCCACGAGTTTCCTCTTGCCTTTCCTGGCATGTCTTCTGGGGAGTCTTTTTGAAAAATTCAGTATTTTCTGTAAGAAATTGATATGCGTGTTAAAAACTGCATCTAGTTATACTCAACACGGAAATCATAGTTCTTCACAGAAACACTTTTGTGCATAAACAAAAATAAATCACTACCTGTAATGAGCACCTCTGGACGGGAGGGGGCATCGGCATGGGCATAATATAACGAGCTGCGGCCTTAATTACCACGCCGTGGTGACATTATTTCCGTAAGAAGTTGTGACGGATCGTTCGTGAGCGCTGATACAACAGCTCATGAAAGGGCTGCGTTTTCCAGCTACCGACTGATGACTGATTTATCCGAGGACACTTTACCCACGAGGGGAATGGAGATGAGCCCTTGGTGGGGAGCACAGGGGAGGGGAGGGTGAGGCTCCCTGTGCTCCTGACCTGACACCACAGGACCCCTTTGTTCCCAGGAGCTGCCAGGCTGCCTGGTGGATTCTGGGTCCAGGGAAAAGCCCTTTTCAAGAGGACAGGGGTCAGACCCAGGATGTTGGACGGAGCTGGGGCATGGTGCTGCTCTCCTGGTGTTCTGGGGAGGGCTGACATCGCGCCCAAACTACTCCACCCTGGAGCAGGAACGCTGGGTTGTCTTGTTCGAGCCCAGGGCTTATGGTGGATTCTCCATTTATAATGAGATCCGAACCGTTCTCAGAGAACTCTCTGAAGCTCATCTTTAAACTGACCTGCAGCTGTGTTGAAAGATGGAACGTGAACTTGTTTTAGGATGGGAAAGTGGTTCTCACCTCCACAGTTTCTTAGTCTTAGAAATGCAGCAAAGTCTTGATCCCATCCTAGACTCCATTCAGCCTGGAGGAACCCAACTTCACAGAGCACCTGAAACTGTTCGTTAAGCCAATTTCAGATCAGTCCAGGCATCACAACACAGTGGGAGGCCACTGGGCCGGTTCTAGGAACTGCCTTTTCAGCCACCTCTGCACCCAGGGTTCCTCCAGCCCACGGACACAGAGCTCCCTGCAGACACAGGGCTCCCTACGGACACAGAGCTCCCCACATCCTTTCGAGCCTTACGGGCGGGTGTGCACCCAAACCAGACCTGCCACATGGTGTCCAGCCGCCAGGGGCCCTTCTCCTAGTTGTGGTCATGACAGCCACACCATCAAGTGCTGTTTCCATGAAGCAAATGGGAAAGATGGGGCCAAGGGCAGCAGTTCCCGTGGTGCTGTGTCTGGAGATTTACCCTTCAGGGCTCAGAGAACCCAAACAGCTCTGCAGCTGCTCCGTCTTCCCGCATTTCAGATCTCGTGCCTCCAGGAGGCCGTTGTGCCCCTCAGACACCCAAGTCTCTGAGCACCAAGTTTGACCTGACTGTGAGCTCACTGGTGATGGGGCTAATGGAGCCCTGAGTTCGCTTATTCTCATGATTTAAATGCAGTTTCTCCTAGCCCCACCCCCAACCCTGGCTCTCAGCCATCTCAAAGTGCCTCAGAGTTTATAAAAAGATAAACTTTCCTCAAGTGGTTTTCTTAAAGGGCCGATTTCCCTTACGCAGCACATTGTGAGAAAAATGTAAACGAGGTTTTTGAGTATAGATTCAAACTGGTTACACGATAATTGCTAATAACAAAAACGTACAGCGGTGCGGTCGAGTCCTCAAATTCTCATTTTAAATCAGAATTAATTCACAAATATATAATTCCAACTAGCGTATGTTGTCATTTTTATGTCTGAGAAAGTTAGACTTTCACCTCCAAAGTTATTTTAAATCTGTCTTGGGAGAATGTTTAATATGAGGTTGGCAAATGACATTTCTGTGAAGTCCTCTGGAGATGGCATTTGTCAAGCTGCCCTCTGAGGTAATTTGTGTAATTTGCTGGGGTTCATTATTGCAGATATCAGCAATCAATATTTTTCCCCTCAAAAAGGACATTAGTTTGTTCTTAGGAGCACATGGAAAGCTTTTTCCTCCTCCATAAACTACCCAGAGAGTCCACGGGGCGGATGCCATGGGGGCAGGGGACAATTGGGGCTCTTGAGGGCCGAGAGGGGCCTGGGAGGGACAGAGACGGAGAGAGACAGAGACACATGGAGACAGATGCAGTCTGTCTCCACAGGGCGTGCAGGAGGATAGTCCCCAGACGTCCACCATGGTCCCTGCTGACCAGGGTGGGTTGAGGGTGCAGGAGGGAAGGGTACCCCAAGGCTGTATCAGAAGCCTGAGAATGGGGCAGGGGACTGGGGGAGCAGGGCCGGATGCTGGACTGACTTTAGCAGCAGCTCCCCACAGGGTCTCGAGGCTGGGGAGGCTGTGGGAACTGGGTCAGGGCCCTGAGGCTGTCAGGGAGGACCTGGCCGTGAGGTCCCTGGGTGTGGCAGCTTTTGTGGGTGTCCCTGCCCTGGGGGACCAGGAGCCAGAAACATGGGGAGATCTGGGTACCACCATGCCCGTCCCTCTGTTCCAGGTGGGGGGGAGGCAAAATGCCACGACCCTTTGCAGCCCTTCCTGTAAGGAAGTGAGCTCTTTTCCACCCTGAGTCAGGGCTGACTGGTCATCGCTTGGCCAACTGGACACAGGGGAAGTGCGTGGGAGCCCAACTGGGGCTGGAGCACGTCCCCTCACTGAGTCCTTGCTGAGCCGCTATTGGATAAGAGCCATCCAGCAGAGACCCCCACCAGCCCACGCCCAGCTGCAGGGGCTGCTGACCACTGATGTATGAGAGAGCCCAGTGAGGCCAGAAAGCTGCCCGCTGAGCTTGGGCACAGCTGCCGCGTGGTGCCAGAGGTTGAGCAGCAAAGCCTGATGGGGCACAGGTGTGTGGGGCGTCATCCGGAGCAAAGTTGTTGATGATAAAGGCAGATGCGCCTGAATGTCTGAATGGACATAGATCTCCCCTAGTTTCTGAAGCTCCCTGGGGCCCCACCCCACCCCTCTTCCTTAACATAATTCCCACCTCCATGGACACCTGCTCTGAACTCAGGGCAGAGGGCTGGGCCCTCCCCCATGTTCTGACACTTTTCTCCTGGACATAAAGTCAGACAGCCTCCAGCACAGAGCCTGTGCCTGCCTGTGCTCCCTGCAAATAAAACACAGTCTGTGTGTCCAACGTCCTACCCCCAGGGATTTGGGTGGTTTTCAACTTTTGCCAAATTACAAGCTTCTTGCTTCTCCTGGGCCTCCCTCAGGTGTCTGGCAGAGCCACTGACTGACCTCACATGTCACCTGCCCTTTGTCCTGCCTCCCCACCCCCGTGGTGAGAATTGCTGGAAAGTGCTTCCAGGACCATACGTGCCCAGCGCTGCAGCTCCTCACAGATGCAGCCCCCCAGTGTCACTCGGCTTCCCCAGTGGTTCTCCCAAATGATCCAAACCGGTATCCATTCCCTGGTCCACCTTTTCATGTCCTCGCCATTACTTAACATTGCCAGACTGTGGGCAGTTTTGTAAAGTGTTTTTAATTATGGTTTCAATCGGCCTCCGCTGAACACTGGGTGGCTCTTGCCTGCCTGTCCTTCCTTGCTCACTGGGTGATTATTTACATGCTCTGGGCACTAGCCCAGTTGGCTGACTGCATCAGGAGTGGCTTCTTCGACTCACTGGCCTCTGTGTTCCTACTATTTACGCTGCCTTTGATGAATTTTAATGTAGCAGAATCGGTCAATCTTTTCCTTAATGTTTGCACTTCTGGGGTTTGTTGAAGAAATTATTCCTTAGACCATGGTCATGAGTATGTTCCCCTATGTTGACTCCTAGAGCTTTATAAATGTTTATATTAACATTAAGTCCTCACTCCATTTGGAACTGATTTTTATGTATGAAGGATGCAGCATTCTAGATTCCTTGTTTTTTTTTCGAAATTAGCCAATTTCCCAGCGTCAGTTACTGAACGAGCTCTTTTCCTCCCTAGAGTGCATTGCTGCACTGTTAAAACCACGTTGACATGTGTATATCCATATTTTGTCCCTATGGTGTACACATACACCTGTATTGGCGTGTACATAAACATTCTTGCATATGAGGGCTGACAATTAAGTTTGCGAACTCATCCTAGAAAAAGTGCTGCGTATCTCATTGCTGAATATCACTTCGAGGCCTCCCCTTGGAACACTATTCCCCGACACCAGTGCCTTGTCTACCCGTCAAAGCTGTTTTGGAACTTTTTCTGGAATAATCATCAGAGCTGTTGTTGTCTAACCCTTGATGTCCTAAATGGCATCAACATGTCTTCAATATTCCCTCTATCTTTTGGTAAAGTAAAAAGTTACTGGAGGCCAGATGAGGTGAGTGGGAAGGGTGTTCCACTGTGGGTTCTTGCTCACTGGCTAGACGTTCCCTCACCGCCTACTGCCGTGTGAGCTGGTGCACTGTGCTGATGCAAGAGCCAGGAGCTGGTGGAATGTTCAGGTTGTTTTTGTTTAACTTTTTCATGCAGCCTTTCCAGCACTTCCAAACCCATTTGCCCAATTTGTCCAATTGGTACAAATTCATAATGAACAATTCCTCTGATTTTAAAAAAAGCTTAGCTACACTATTTTGAGTCTAGATTTGGACTGACAGAACATTTTTGGTCATAAAGATTCGGCTGACTTTCATCGTGCATTTCGACACCCTGTTTCACGTTGCATTGGTGTCCTCGTGTTTCACTGTGGTGATAACACAGTCCCAAACATCTCCCTGCCTCTCCAGACGGTCTTGGCAGACTCCGACTCACCTCTGCTTCTGTTCATCAGTGAGCGCCTTGGGAACCATCTTTGTCCACATCTTTCTCAGGCCACGATTTCCAGTGAAGGTCTCCTGTTTCTCTAATTAAGTATGCGGTATCCAGCATCTATAGTTGTTTTCCTTCAGATTATATTAGGCATTTTATCTGCCATCCTGCTGGATATAAAAGTTCTTCACTGTTGATGACCCCCCTAAATCAGTCCCTTTGTTTACAACCAATGGTTATCTAGATTTCCTCTGATGTTCACCAATTAATTAAGGGTCATTTCTTGCATCCTATGACCTCATTTAGAAACACACTCTTTCAGTTCTTTCAGTGACAGTAAACTTCTGGTCTTGGTCGAAAACTGCCTTTACCTGAACTCTTGAATATTGGAGCTGGGTATAGAATTTTTGATTGGCAGGTGCTTTCTACCAGCGGATTGAAGATTTTACCCCACTGTCCTTGGTAATCATCATCATTATGGGAGCTTAACAGGTCCTGTCATCTTTCCATTGAGGACAATGTCTGTGCTCTCTGGCAGAGCCTGGTTTGTGTGTCTGTATGTGTGTAGGCTTCTGATATCCCACAGCTTCATCTCAACACAAAGCCTGTATTTGTGCCAGATTCTTCCAGCACCCAGATGTGTTTGGTTATCACTGCAACCAGCATGTGGACAGGTGCCCCTGGGCTCTGGGCTATGGGGTCCCCAGAGGGCTCTGGTGTGGCACAGCCACCTCTGTTCATGCCTCTCCTGCCTGTGACCTCAGAGGCTGGGGCCCTGTCCTCAGCAATGCCCAGAACAGGCAAAGGAGAGGGGTCAGCTTGGCTTGTGTGCACTGGGCTCCTCCTAAACCTGTTTGGGAATACACAGTTCCTCACTGACCAGGGGAGGGCTCAGGGTGCTGTGGGTGCAGGGAGCACAGAGGGGGACTCTGTCTTGCCTCCTGCCCTGTGCCCTCAGGCCCGGGAGGGTGTTCCAGAGCCCTCCCAGCACCAGGATGGTTGCTCATTGTTCCCTAACCCTCCAGCAGCTATCCTGGACTGGACCTGGTTTTGTTTGCAGGCACTCATGTGATGCGCTAGAATGTCCATGCCTGGGGAGGCAGCTCAGTGATCAGTTGAGCTGTCCAGGCCATGCAGGGCATCCGGAGGGAGGAGGAAGCCACTGGCTGATAACACGTCAGTTTTGAGCCATCCCAGGACAAGCCCCTTTGTGGCTCCCTCCAGCTGGCCCTGGCCCGCTAGCTTTTCTGCATTATCTGATTAAAACCAGCTGCTGGCTCCCTTCCCACCAATAAAGGAAAAAAACTGCTCCAAACTGGGAAAGGATTCTAGCGGGCATCTGTCGGAAGCACAAGGCTAGAAACTCAACTAGATGCATCTCACAAAGTGGGGAAGAATCACTCTCCCTCCATCGTGGGGGGAATGAAATGCTCCATTTTCTTGCTGAAAGATGGCGCCTCCAGGCCAGATGGAGGCTCTGCAACAGACCCAGAAAGGGACAGAGAATCACGTCCTTTAGGAAAGATTATGGTGTTACGGACATTCTTTGAACCTGGCTGTCTTAGCCTCACTTTATTCTCAGAAGAGAACATGGGGGTTCTATCCTCTGGAGCGCCTCCTTGTGCACGTGGAACAAGGTGCTTGCTGTCTGAGTTTCTTGTCGCATTTCCCTTGCAGACGGTGTCCTCAGTATGGCTCCCCTTTTGGGGAAGCCCTCAGATCACATCGTGGTACCCCATGCCCTCTGCGGATCTCGGGGTGGAGCAAAGGGGCTGATCCATGCCGGGGAGATGCAGCGCTCACCAGCTCGGACCCTTCGCCCCACCTACCCCTCTCCCTTTGCAGCCGCCCCACTCTGGTCTTGGTGCAGATGGAATACATCTGGGTCTCAAAAATCGCAGACGCTAGGCGGAAGCCCTGCAGGGCCACCAGGAAGAGGAGGCTGAGGGAGGCTCTTGGTGACTGCGCACAGTCCATTCTCTGCGCGTAGCTGTGCAGGGCAGGGACGCCGAGCAGGAGCAGCAGGTGCCGCGAGGCCAGCGTGATGTCGTGTGAAGAGCACGAGGTACTTCTGGTTGTCCTCACCCACGCAGCTGCTGACCCAGGAGCAGCGGGGGTGCAGCCTGCGGATGCAGTGCCCGCACTCGAGGCAGTGGTGAGTGTGCAGTCTTGGCGCAGCCGCAGTGGGGACCTGGACAATCCCCTACCCCCCCGCGCCCCACTCGGACACGGAGCCCGGGTCATTGAGCGTGGCCTGTGTGTGCACCCAGCCCCAGCACTACCAGAGTGAGAAGAGTGCGCCATGGGCTACCGCGTGGGCCGCGTCCCAGGATGGCAGGAGCCGCTCTCGGAGCCACAACGCTGCCGCGTGCAACATCAGCAGCCGCGTGCAGGTGGCGCATATGATGCCCACAAGGTCGCACACGAACCACACGCAGCTGCTGGGGCTGAAGCAGGCGTCTTGGCGGTGGTGGGGAGTCATGGGGGGTAGTGGATTTCTCTGCTCCGCCGCTGCCTCCCCCGGGGGCACCGGAACCTGCCCTCCAATCCCTGCCGTGTTCTAGAGCTGGCCTGAGGGTTTGTGAACACAGACGGGGCGGCCCTTCTCCACGGTGGCTTTTCCCTTCAGGGCGGGCACGTGGACTTCTTACGGCCCTGCAGGACATCCAGAGAGAGGAAGCCACTGTCTGACACCGCATCAGCTTTGGGACGGCTCACACCCACCTGCCTGGCTCTGTTTTCAGAAGGGGAAACTGAGGCTCCAGTGAGTGACCTGGTGTGGCTTCCGTCTGAGCTTTTGCTTTGCCCTGTGCTGGAAGGAGGGTGGACCTGGCAGGTCTCAGGGGACAGGTGGTGCCTCCATCTGTGGCCAGATGTGTCCCTGGGAGCCGAGAAGGGAGTCTGTAGGGCAGCCTCCAGGGGACCTCAGAAGAAGATTCTCTAGAGACCACTGTCAGAGCCCAGCAGGGCACCCCGAGGCTCTAGCCAGGCACGAATCAGATGGGGAAGGTGTTCTCACAACAGGGGGGTAAGCAGGGGTGCACTGGCTGCCCTTAGGTGGTGACTGAAATATTGCTGTCACTGTCGGGCGCCTTAGGGGATGGTGGCTGGTGCAGTGTTCAGGGCACCGTTTGCAGGGCAGGGTGGCCCAGAAGCAGTGTGATGTGAAACTTGGGGAGCTGGGGAGGTGTCGGGAAGAGCAGAGTGGTTCTGGGGGTGGTGGGTGGAGAGGGAGGTGGGTTCTGCCAGGCTGATGTGGTTGATGGCTGGACAGAGCACCTGGCGTGTCCTGAGCCCTCTGTCTCACTGTGATTCCAGCATTTCCTGGGTATCAGGTGTGGGGGTGGTGGGATGACTCCAGTGGTCTCAGGCAGCTGAGAACCCGGTGGTCTCGGGGGCCTTTCCCTCCCCTGACACGGTGGGGACCCAGCCAGCTCCTCTAGGAGTCCCTGGCTCAGCCACAGAGATCTGCAGGCCTGGCTTTGTTGTCTGTCTGATCTGTTTATATTTATTTATTTATAACTAATTGGTTATTTTAGTGCAATTTTTGGTTCAAAGCAGAATTGCGTGGAAGATACAGAGATTTCTCCAGCCTGCTCACCGTCTACACCCCCTACCAGGGAGGTTCATTGCTACAACTGACGGACCTATAGTGACATGTCCTTGTCACCGGGAGTCCACAGTGTACGTCAGGGTCACACCTGGCGCACACTCTGTGGTCCATGTGGCCCATTTCCACCGCTGTATGGCAGCATGGCGCAGAGCAGGCTGCCCTAACCCTGCACTGGGCCTGTTCTCCTCACTGTCTGTGGGGTCTGCTTCGTACGGAACGCTGGAGCTGCACGGTGAGCACTGAGCTTCCTCCGTGTCTTTCCACGGCTTGTGTTCGTTCTGTTTTTTAACTGAAAACCAGACACTGAAAGCTCAGAGTTGGGCCCCGGCAGTCACTCAGTCACACAGATTATTTGAGGGGCAACCTGGGTAGGACCCACTCCTCCTGTTCCGAGTAACCCAGGGGTGTGGGGCATTTGGGGTGGTCTTCCCCATTGAGCTCCTTATCTGGGAATACCACACAGAGACCCTGTGTTCTGGTCCCCGTAAATCACCCCAAAGCCCTGAGTCCTTTTATACAACCTTGAGTCCTGGGCTGTAATGACAGCTGGGAGGCGATTTATGGCGACTAACTCCGCTGGAGCTGCGGCTGCTGCTCCTGGTGACCACATGCTGGTCTCTCCTAATTAGTCACTGTCCACACACAGCAGGGGCCCCAGGCTGTAGGGCCCATAAAATACACAACCTTTCAGCTTCAGAGGACATGTTTCCCGGTGAAAAACCATCAGCTCCGACTCCCTGGTCCTCCGCTGTGCTTGCCCACATGACTTTGGGGGGGGCACCTGCCAGAGCTCAGGCCCCTGCCCTCGCCACTTGGGGTCCAGGCTGTGGCTCCATCAGCCCACCTGGCCAGTACTGCCAGATAGAGGCTTCTGTTAAGCCTCCAGACTTGTGTCCCTGCTGGTGGGAATGTGCCCAGGCCTCTCAAATGGCGGGGCCCCTCATACTACACCCTGTAGGAAGCTGTCAGCTGAGTGTTTCAGCTCTGAGTTGTAGAATCTGGTGAAGAGCCATGTGTCTGAAGGTTCCTGTAAGCCAGGAGACTCTATGTGTGTGTGGGGGCCTTGAACACTGCAGCTCTCCCGTCAGCCTGGGATACCCGTATCTGTCCCTCCATCCATCCTGGCCTTCCCCTGGAGTGCCTTCCCTCACCCTTCCCTCCTTCTCGTGATCCTGCCCGGGGGCCACCTGCTCATGGGGTGTCCTGCCCCAGGCCCAGCTGAGAATGAGGCCATGTGATTCCCCTGAACCTTTCTGTGATTATTGGTTTTTGGTGTTTCATGTTTTAGAGCTGTTTTATCTATTTATTTATTTTTGCAGTTTTTGGCCGGGGCTGAGTTTGAACCCTCCACCTCTGGCATATGGGGCTGAACCACAGGCACCACCCTTAGAGTTGTTTTAAATGGCATCGTTTTAAAATGTTTGTTGCTAGTTGTATGTGGCCGGTTTGTTTGTGCCCCACATAACATGGCGGTCAAGTTCAAGTAACAGTGTGTTTTTACTGCGCCTTTTCTGTGTTTGGATGCCCAGATGCCGTCCCGCTGCAGCTGCCCGTGGGTATTCACGACAGCAGCGAGTGTCTTGGCTGCAGCCTGATGTGTGGGAGGCTGCACCACCTGGGTTTGCGTAGGGACACGTGAGGCTCACAGACATCATTGTCTAAGGATGAATGTCTCAGAACCACCCCTGTTATGTGGCTGTGACCCTGTGCAGAAGTATGACAGGTGCCCTCATGTGACCTGGTGTCCTGAGACCTCGCTAAACCCATTTACTGTAGGCCCAGGTGGGCTTGGGATGGACCCCACAGCCCCTAAGCAGGAGAGGGCTCTGGGCTCATGCTGGTCACTTGGTACCAAAGGGTGACCCTGGCAGAAAGGACACATGTGGCTGATCAGGATCTGTGGGAGGACAGGACCTGGGCATCCCTGGGGCCAGGGGGAGGGACTCCTCTGCTGGCCTAGCAGGGACCTGGGACTCAGCACTCACAGGGTCAGTGCTTCTGTCCTTCCCGGATGTCCTGCTGGGGCATGGGAGTGTCACATGGCTTTACTGAGGGCACAGGATGCCCCAGGCAGTGGGGATGGCTCCCCTATTAATATCCCCAGGCTGCAAGAGGGAAGGACAGGGCATTTCAGGGCTGAGGCTGGGATGGAGCTGGCCTCTCCCCACTTTTCCCCCACAGTTGGTACTCTATGGCCTGGTCTCCGTCGCCGCAGGAAGGAACCAGGCGTGACATAGATTAGAAGTACAAGCTTGCAGGAGGCGGGCTAACCTTAGTTGCAGGGTAGCCCCGAGCCCCCTCCGCAACGGCTATTTATTAAAGTTATACACAACAGATGTGCAGAGTTAAGGTGATTGACATACACAACAGGTGTGGAGAGTTCAGGTAATTACATATGAGGGCTGCCTACATAAGGATTGTCACGTGCTCTCCTCACGTGTTCTTTCCCCACAACCCTTGTGAAGAACTACTAAGCATCAATGTTTAACACATGCTTACTAGTGAGTGACCGACCTTATCTCATTCCGGAACGCTGAGTTACTTGGGGGATTGCCCCCAAGTCAGGAAACATCTCTAGGCTTGCCAGGAGACTGTCCTGTTCTCAGCGTTTCCTTTTAATGTGATAAGAATCAGTAACTGTCCTTCGCAAGCATGGTGTCCAGTCCTCTACACCCCACCAGCGGGAGCTTTGCTGGCTGCCCTGACCCAGCCCTGGTACCCAGGCTCCTGGTCACCATCTGGATCCTGGGCCATTGTCAGTGACCACCTGAGCACAGCAGGATGCAGCCTGCTTTGAGCTTGATTCTGATTAAATTTTTTTTTTTTCCTTTTCCTCCTTCAGGAAATGTCCATCTTTGACCAAATAACTTTTCTGAGTCTGTTGTCAGTGCAGGGACAGCGCCCACTCAGCCGTGGCCTGCCCCCACCTCTGTCCACTTCTCACTGTGAGGCCGGCCCAGGCTGCCCGTGGCATGCGGGACTTTAACATACCGCCGGGTTCCCATAGCTGGCCTTTTGGGGTCTCCTGAGTGACGCTGGCCCGTGGTTTGTTTCTGTTCTGTCTCTGTCCTGTTTCTGGATTGATGCTATTCCTAGCTGCCAGTGCACTGGGTGTGTCCCCTCTTTTCCATGCTTTGGAAGAGTTCCTCTTTCACTGTCTGAATATTTTCACGCTCTCGGCATTTGAAACTCTCTGGGCTCAAAGCTGTCTTCTGAGGTGATTTTTGGACAATCTTTTCTACCTGATTATTTGCTCATTCTGTCTTTCTGCAGCTTACCCTTTTAGAACATTGCACGTTCCCAATTACACTTTGCCGAGATTTCCCAACACATTCCCTGTGTTGGGCAGCAAGTGGTAGGAAGGCATTGTAATGAAGATTTTGTTTTAAGTAGACAGTTTACCCAGAATAACAAATTTTCCAAAGTGTTCATTTGTAATTAAACATGTTTGGCAAGTTGTTATCACATTATCTTTTGCACGATTTTCAGAGGTTGGTCTAGCGTATTTGCTTTTTCAAAGATCTGGAGATAAAAGTCCCAGTTATTCATGTCTAGATTTCTAAATTGCATATGGTTGGATTTTTTTCTAACAACTTACTTATTTTGCTCTGTCTTCTGGTGTCATTGTACTGTCTTCAGACAAGGAGACCTATAGTTTGTCTCTTAGGACTTACTGTGATTTTTATTCTGCAGCCTTATTTGTAGTTAATATTTGCAAACATTTCATGAATTTTAGAGGAAAAGTGTGTGCTATGTCTATGCATATTTATTGAATGAACTGTACTAATCATATTATTTGTATTTTCCTACAATTGGATCCTGTTCCAATGTGAATTGAATTGTAGGTTAAATTCTTCCAGCATAATTGCTTTGTTGTCCAGTTAGAAAATATTTTTATTCCTTTTTGTCTTATGTAAACATCTCATGGCCTTGCTATGGCACATCCAAGTTCACGGCAGTGGCTTCATTATGTGGACTGTTCCCTCTGTGCACATGAAACCACCTGTTTTTGTGCTGTCTGCTGCTTTGCCGGAGTTCTCTCGGACCTTCTCCTATCCAACTCCTCTTTGTTTAGCTTGGGTCTGTCTTACTGGTTTTCTTTGTCCTTCTGCTTTTTGAACCCCTCAGTAATTTACTATCATTATGCCTTTTGCCAACAGAATACATTTGGAATTTGTTCTGCAGCTCAGAACGAGGTCATTAGCTCAATAGCTCACTTCTGCGTCAGTGAGCTTCCCTCCTGAGCTCATGGGCGGGGGGGCGGGGACCTGGGCTCTCCCACGGGCGGCGGGTGCCTGGCACAGTAGGTGTTGTCTCTCATCCATCTTCTCTGGCTACAGAATTCTGGCTAGAGCAGTAGTATCACCAGCCACTTCCCGGAAACCGGGGGGCCTGGTCACCCCTCATTCTGTGTTAGTCTCCCTGAAGTGCTGTGTTCCTGCTGTGTCCAGGTATGTGCATTTGGGTCTAAAAAGAAAGCTAGTCTCAGTGGCCCTAGGCAGCTCTTGGGCACCTGGATATCAAGCCTGGAACAGGTAGACCAGATGACTCCTAGTCCTGCACTGACCCAAGGCACCCAGGCTGGTCCTTGTCACAAGGGCATCCAGCTGGCCTGGGGCTCCAGTCCCTGCTTACCTGAGTCGACAGGGGAAGAGGTTTCTGAGCACATCTTGTTCCTTATTTTGTCATTTTCAAGGTTAGAAATTTAAATTCCTGTATGAAAGAATAAAGTTTAATAATGAAAAGTTATGTACCGATACACGTGTGTGTCTGAGCACACAGCCGCACACAGCTGGCTCTGCTTCGGGGAAACTCTGGAATGTAAATATGTATTTATAAGCAAGTATGTTCTCCGTAATCACTTATAAATAATTTCTCTGGGATGAAAACATATTGGAATTCGATTTCCCAAGCCATCCCCAGGCTTCTGAGCAATTGTGAAATATTTATGTGTCAGACTCGGGCTATGGGGCTCGGTCTGCGGTGTCTCATGTGATTGGGAAGCTCTGGCTCCGGGGAACCAGACCTCCCTGTCCTGGGGGAAGCGGGGTCCACATCGGTGAGGTGAGGTGGGGCCGGGGAGGGGTCTGTGAAAGCCCCGAGGGACAGACGGGCCAAGTTCCTAGAGGGTGTTGCAGGCACAGCTCCTGAACGACCAGCTGCACCCCCCATGTTTTGTCAGCTGTGCAATGGGGCAGTCAGCCATGTGGTCTGGCTGCCCAGGGCATCCAGCCGTGGACACTTCCCTCCCTGTCAATGCTCAGGGAGGCCCCTTAGGAGAGGCTGGTGTTGCTGAGAACCAGGGGCTGCCCCCAGCTGTGCTCACAGGGTGGTTGGTCTTGGTGTTCATCCCCAGCTCCCTTGGGTCCAGGGGCCCCAGCTCTGGCATGAGGCACTCCTGGGGCTCTCTGTGCCCCAGCCTTGCTGTGTCCTGGCCTGGGCATGTGTTCCTCATGGGCTCAGCTGGTCCCACCAACCTGCGCCTGGGGCTTCCTGGGTCACTCCCCAGGTTGCCGCTGGCACGGGCATCCCCATCTCAGAGCTGCTTTGGGGACGCCTGACTTCAACCGGGAGGGACTGGAACCTGGCCTCTGGGGAGGGGCCTGTCCGGGAGCCCGCAGGCCTCATTGGAAATGGGTGATTCTGTCTGAGCCCCAAGGGGCTGTGGGCATTTGGTGTGCTCGGCCCTTCATGCTGTGTGAAGCTGGTCACTCTGCCCCCCTCTTTTGAGGGCAGTGCTGGGCAGGAAAGGTGCGAGATCCGTGGTGGGTGGCTCAGGGTCTGGCATTTGGGAGCCTGGCACAGATGGAAGGACAAGGTGCCCCCCAGCATGTGGGGCAGTGACATGGACACGTGCCCTGTGACAGCTGGGAGAGCAGCCAGGGCGAATGAGATCTGTGTACGTCGGGGGATAGGGGGGCTCTTTTGGGGGAAAGTTCACACTCATCGTGTTCCTCCAAACCACTTCTACTTTGTACAGACTGGGTGGACGGGGTTGGGCCTCCAGCACGTCCCTGGCTGTATTCCTGCTTCCAACTCCGTGCCCTGTGCCCTCACCTGCAGATATCGCTGTCACTTGCTGTCATGCCGCACGGGTTCAGCTGCACATCCTGACAAGAATCCTCTCTTTCATCTTTCTGACCCCACTGGGGGTAAATGTCTATCCAATGACCCTGCTCCGTTTCCCTCCAACTGATGAGTGCGTGACCACGCTGGGAGCACAGGGGTTGTCCATGGCTCCCAGAGAACTGGGGCCATTTGTGGTGGGTGACACAGCCACGTCTGGCATCTGAGCCTCCTGGGTGGTCCCCAGGAAACTGGGGGCACAGAGGGCCTGTCTGCACGGTCTCTGTAGTGGCAGGGATGACGGTTTGTCACCGCCCACAAGTCCTTGTGTGGTTTAAGGTTCCACCAGGTGGTCCTTTCCCAATCGCCACAGACTCTGTCACTTTTGATCAGCTGTGCTGACTTACTTCTGTTTCTTTTTTCCGGGCTGCTCAGCCCCTTATTGTATTTGCTGTTCAGGCTGCTCCAAGGGTAGCAGAGAGATGTGTTCTGGGGATGAGTCCACACCAGCCCCTCTCCAGACACACCCAGGGGCACTCCTGCTGTGCTCTCGCCCAGCTGAACTGTTTGCCAGAAGGAATTAATTTCAGAGTTAATGAGTCACTCCGAGCCACCTGTTTGGAGCAGGTGTTGGAAGGAGAGAGGACCACTTCTTGGAGGGTATTTAGCTGGAGGGAGGAAAGACCGTGTTTTCAGTGCTTCCTGGGAGTTTCTTCCCTGGAAGCTAATCTCACAGGCTTAGATGCCTCAGGGATTCGCTTTGTAAGGAAAACTGCCACCCCGTGTAACAATTCCTCATTCAGAAAAGTGGCCTTCTCACTTACCTCTTTAGAAACTGCGGCTCCTCCAATGTTGGTCAGGGCTGTCCCTGGGAGAGGCCGGCCCAGCCTCCGTGGTAGTCACCAGGGCATCACCAGAGCGCTTGCTCAGACGGAGTGCTTCCCACTGAAAGTCCCCATCACAAACATCCACCGACTCCCCGACTTCTGTCCCGCTGGAGATGAGTGACATAATAAGACTTGACTGCCGCTCCCGCCCCTCCCGCTGGGCTGCGGGACGAAGGCTCCACTGTGCCCAGGACGCCTAATGATGTTCCGTCCCCAACACCTGCCATCTATCTTCATCTCTAAACAGAATGTTTGGGGAGAGATGATGTATTTCCATAGGTTTCAAGAATCACATTAGAACTACTGTTCCCAAGCCAAAATCCAAAGCTAAATTTCAGCATCTGGGTAGTTTGGGAATTACCCGCAACACCCAAGCGGTAGAGCTGCTTCTGGTCGAGACTCTGCCGAAGCCGATTCCTCGGTGTCCACTGAGCGTTCGGAGCATACCCAAGGCTGGGCAGGGATGTGGGAGCGCCTCGGCTGGCTCACCCCTCATCACAACGCTTTAAACACTCATGGGCCGGGTCTGCCACATCGTGCCGGGTGCTGGGGGGGCACTTACAGACACGGTGATGTTGTTTCCTTTCCTGGAGCTGGCCGGAGGCTGCACCCACAGCCGGACCCTCGTTTCACGCCATGCGCCACAGTGCAGTGGAAATCAGGCAGTCACACCAGAGAATAGGAGATGAGAGTCTGCAGTCGTCAGTCTGGGCTCCGTGGCCGCCTGCTGTCCAGGTCCCAGCCCTCAGTAGCCCTGTCGCTGGGGGAGGCTCCGGGCTCTGACCTGGACACAGGCTTCCTCTTTCCTCCTTCCAGGAGCCTGGCCAGGCCACTTGACCCCGTCTAGTCCCTGCCAAACTCCTTGTTCCCATCCCTGTGATGGCACAGTGTCCCATTGCGGGGTCAGGAGGTGGCCTGTGGGCTGGGCTGTCCCAAGGTGGCAGGAGCAGACAGAGGCCCCCAGGCTCCAACCACTCCCCTGGGGGTCAGCATTCCAAGACCCTAATGCCTCCCCTTGATCCCAGGCCTGGAAACGGGGGCTGGAGGGAGGACTAGTTGGCCCAGATTGCAGGCTCGAAACTGTCCTACTGGGCAAGGACAGAGCAGCTGGGCTCTGTCCCACCATTCTGGACATGTGTGCAGCTCAGGTCACCCTGCTGAATGACATTCCATGTCGAGTCTGTCCCTTCTGTGGTCTGGGACTGTCTCCTGCTCCCCACAGATCCCAGCCCCAGGGCCTAAGCTGCTCCTGGCACCAGATGTGTGTCCCTGAGCTCTGGGGACAGCTCTCTCCACGGGTGTGGGTCGCCCTGCCCCTCCGTGCTTCCACCCGCCCCATCCCCTCACACCTACTGGCCTCCCGGCCAATGGAGCAGGTTCTGGCTCACGCTTTCCCCCCCACCACATGGCTTTAGCCAAGGAACCCGGCTGGGTGGGGCCTACTGGGTAAGGCAGGCTCTCTGGGGGGGGTCCCCAAAGGGCGAGGTGGCAACCCCACCATGTTGTGCACCTGGGCGTGGCTCATCAGCCGCCTGTGGACTCGCGAGTCTCACCTGCATTTTCCCAACGATTAATGATATTAACCATGTTTCGTAGTTTTACTGTCCACTTGGATTTCTTTTATGAAGTGCCCACTCTGAACTTTTCTCTATATTCTATTGTTTTTGGTCTTTTTTGTAAAAATGAATTGATTCATAGGAGTTTTCTTAACTCAGTGTATATATATTTTTTGGTTGGTTATACAGTGTTTTTGGGTGAACATAGTTCTTACCTTTTTTTTTTTTTGAGAGAGAGAGCCTCAAGCTGTCACCCTGGATAGAGTGCTGTGGCATCACAGCTCACAGCAACCTCTAACTCCTGGGCTCAAGTGAGTTTCCTGCCTCCGCCTCCCAAGTAGCTGGGACTACAGGCGCCCGCCACAACGCCCGGCCATTTTTTGGTTGCAGCCATTATTGTTGTTTGGTGGGTCTGGGCTGGATTCGAACCCGCCAGCTCAGGTGTACGTGGTTGGTGCCAAAATCTTTGGTGATTTTTGTCTTTGAATTCATTGAATTCGTTTGCATTACTCCTTAAAATTCTAATTCCATCTTTACCTCCATTCTGTTGCTCTTATTTGCTGTCCAAATTCTGAACTTTATTTCTGACATCTCAGCCATTTGTTTATGAATTGGATCATCTGGTGTGTCTCTTTTGTCATTTCTTGGGGGAGTTGATCTACTCTGATTACTCATGTTGCCAGAGTTTTTCCACTGATTCTGCCCCATGATTATTTTTCACCATTTGGCTAGATGTGCAGGTATGGTGAAATCAGATTGGGGCTCCTGGAGTTGTGGTTAATCAGCCCTTTGCCAAGGAGCTGGAACTGGTGACTGTAGCTTTTTCCCCTACAGCTTTGCAAAGGGCCCATAAAGTATTACAGTCTGAGACTCTGGGGACCTGCTTGGTGTGGTGGGGTTAGGTGGCTCTGTCTTGTATTCAGCTGGTCTTTGTGACTCTGGGTTGAAGTCTCAGCTGTGGAGAAATAGAAGCAACTAAGACACCCTACCCCCCAATGGGGAACAACTGGAAGAGGAAAATCAACCCTTCCCATTGCCACACAACCAGGGTACCAACTGAGAGGGTCCTTGGATGATTGACCCAGTTTAGGAGTTCCAAACCAATTGACCTAGTTAGTACCAACTCTCAAGTGGGAGGTTTGAAAGGTCTCCAGCAACTAGATAGCAGAGGTCTACTGGCTGCTCAAATGTGGCTTGCTCTGGTGCTCTGTGGAGTAAGAAAGGCCTGACCAATAGCAGAGTTGGATCAGTGGGCTGGTATGTTTCACCTTGCACCTCTTTCACGCCCAGTCACTGGTAACTACACTGGGTTGTGCTCCTGCTCCCTCCAATAAGCAGATGTGCCAGGGCTTTCCACCTGCCAGAGTCAAAGGAAAGTCAATGCCCCCCCTCAGCCCCACCACCTGCCTCTGCCACCAGCTGGCTGGGGGAGTTGAGGCCTGCCTGCCTTGGGTCAATGGCAACTCAATGGCAACTGGGGGGTGTTCCACCGGAGCTCAGTCTGAACCTGAGGATAACAATTTAGCAAATAATTTTCTCCCTCAGCCACTATGCCTTTGCCCCAGCCGCTCTGCAGCACTGGTATCCCTATAGGGCAAGGTCTGGCTTCCTTTGGCAGTCCTCAGAGATGGGGAGATGTCTCTCCAAGATTAGACTCCAGCAGGATTGCTCTACTGTTGCTGAATATTTGTGGAAGGTGTCCCTACACAGCTCCCAGGTGGCTCCCAGAGCCAGGGAGGGGGATGTAGCAGGGCTCTGGGAGTGCAGGGCACAGGACTCCAGCAGCAGGGTGGGGGCATGGCATGAGTGGGTGCGTGGTGGCTCTGGTAGGGTGGAGTGTGCAGCAGCTCGTAAGCCTCCTCCCGCATCTGGTTTACACTTTCACAGAGCCAAGCCTGACAGCCTCCCCCCTTTGCCTGCACTACTGCTGGGCTCACTGTTACATTGCAGCTTTTCTGCCATGGCCTTTGAAGTGACTGGACCTGGCAATGAATGTAGACATTTCCATCTCTGCAGGGGTTCGGCTTCTGGACTGTCAAGCGAGGGGGGAAGGGTGGACTGGAAGTTCAAAATGGCAGGGAAAACATTAGTTCAACTTTCATTCCTGGCAAGAGAGTGCTAAGGGTCACAGCAGGGTCTCTCTGGAGAAGTAGTCCCCACTTCCTGCAATTCTTTCCTGTGGGGTGAGGCAAGAGGTCCTCAGTTCACTGCTCACCTATAGAAAACCTACAGTGAGCAAAACAAACAAACACACAAACAAACAACCCCCACCAAACCCCAACTCTCTTGGGGGAGGGGATGGACCCTTTTCCTTTGGGATGAGTTTTGTACCTGAAATTTGCTTTCTTGGAGTCACAGCTTGCCTCAGCAGAGGAGATGTGCAGTTATCACTCTTCTCTCTCAGCTCAGCTCCAAGTCTTCATCTTTATTTATTTATTTATCTTTTAATTAAAAAAAATTTTTTTTTGGAGACGGAGCCTCAAGCTGTCACTCTGGGTAGAGTGCTGTGGCATCACAGCTCACAGGAACCTCCAACTCCTGGCTCAAGTGATTCTCCTGCCTCTGCCTCCCAAGTAGCTGGGACTACAGGTGCCTGCCACAACACCCGGCTATTTTTTGTTGCAGCCATCATTGTTGTTTGGCAGGCCCAGGCTGGATTCGAATCTGCCCGCTCAAGTGTATATGGCTGGCACCTTAGCTGCCAGTCTTCAGTTTTACTTGGTACTTTCTGGTCATTATCCTTCCCTCTGGATGGGAGCTTCTGCCAAAAGCTGGCTCCAGTCGGCCATCTTCCCCCTCCTCTAGGTCTGTGATTCTTAAGGAATGAGCTCTGGATACAACGGGGGTTAGTGAGCTACGGCCTGAGGGCTGAATCAACCCAGTGCTGGTTTGTGTCAATAAAGTTTTATTGAAACACAGTCATGCCCATTTATTTGCTGTTTATGTATTGGCAGACACCAGCCAGATGGCTTCCCAAGGCCTAAAACATTTACTGTCTTTACAAGAAAGATTAGCTGACCTCTGGGGTGTGGTAGGAGGTAGGGGCCAGTTTCATTATTTTTCAGGTGGGTCTCTGATGCTTGCTTTATTGGAGAGAATGTGCCTTTCCTGCGGCTAATAAGAACTGGTGGAGAGTATTCTTTCCTTCTGTATTTTACAAAAAAGTTTATATAAGGCTTCATTGAATGCATTGAATTTTTAAAGAAAGTCATTGAATTCATTGAATTTTTAAAGAAATTCATTGAATTTTGATAGAACTTGTCATGAAGTCATCTAGGCCTGGAATTTTCTTTCTTTGCAGGATGATTTTGTTTTTGTTAGAGATTGCATTTTTCTAACAATTATAAGATTTTCAAGTTTTCTATTTCTTTTTGAATAAGGTTTCTTAACTTACATTTTTTTCTAGAAGTTTGTCTATTTCATCCAAGTTTCAAATTTATTGGCATTGAGTGGCTTACAAAACATCTGTTTAGTGGCTACAGGGCTCTGCCATTATGTCTATTTCTTACTCCTGGTACTGGACACTTGTGCCTCTATTTTCATTTTTGATATTACCAGTTGTTCAATTTTATGTCCTGTTGAAGAAACTTTTTTTTTTTTTTTTTGCTTTAGTCCCTTCCAATGTTTAACTGTTTTCTAATTAATTAATTTTTGATGTTTTTTCTATTTTTCTCCTAAATCTTTTTTATTTTGCTGTTTCTTCTCTACCTTCTTGAGACATTGGTTTTGAGACTTCTAAAATGCATATCTGTGGGCAGAGAGTAGACTGCGTGGTGCCCTGTGGTCGGACAGTAGACTGTGTGTGGTGTCCACACCTGCTATCTGCTGAAACTTCTTTTATGACCCAGTATACAGGCAATTTTCATAAACATTTTGTGAGTATTGGATGTAAAAAATGTACAATATTCAGTGTTCAGTGTGTTAGTTAGGTAATGTTTTCAATCATGATGTTAGAATCTTTCAGACCCTTTGTCAGCTTATTCTGTTGGTTACTGGAGAGGGGTTCTGAGTCACCTGCAGTGGTTGAAGCTGTGTATTTCCCTTTAAGGCTGGCAGCATTTTGCTCTGTATTTATTGGGTGCATACACATCTAAAATGGTTAGATCATCCTGACATATTAACCCTTTTATCATTACTTTTCTATCTAGTAATGGGTTTTGCTTCTCCCAAGTTTCTGGGGACTTTGAGGTCAGGAATGACCTCAGACCAGCTCTGGTGTCTTCATGGTGCAGACCTCCCCCAGCCTCTCACAACCCTCCTTCCACAGATTCTGTCTCCCTCCTGCCCTCCCTTTCCAGCCTGTTTATGCTCCCTGGGTTTGGTCCAGGTTAGTTTGTGTCACTGATACCTTCAGAGTATGACCCTTGGGTCACAGCTCACAGCTGTGTCTCCTAAAGGCCCCCTGCTGAGAGTGACCTATAGCCCCAGAGCACCTGCAGGCTGGGTCTTCCCACAGCAGGTCCGGTGGCTGGACCTGCTTTTTCTTTTTGGAGACAGAGTCTCACTCAGTTGCCCTTGGTACAGTGCCGTGGCATCACAGCTCACAGCAGCCTCAAACTCTTGGGCACAAGAGATCCTCTTGCCTCAGCCTCCCGAGTAGCTGGGACTACAGGTGCCACACAATGCCTGGCTGTTTTTAGAGACAGGGTCTTACTGTTGCTCAGGCTCGTCTTAACCTCCTGAGCTCAGGCAATCCACCCACCTCGGCCTCCCAGAATGCCGGGGTTATAGGTGTGAGCCACCACGCCGGCCGGCGGGCCTGCTTGTCCCTCAGGGTGTGTCTCAGTTTTGTTCACATCTGCACTGTCCTGCAGGAGGCTGTTCCGCACTGCCAGCCACCACCAGCCACCTTCTCTGGACTGTGGGAAGGGACCTTCCTGCAGACGTGTGTCTATGTGTGTCTCTGTCCCTCACATGTGCACATGTGTGTGAGTCTTATGAGCCCAGTGTGTGCAGCAGGGGAGGGGGTGTCTGTGGTGATCTGCATGAGAGAGAGGAGGAAGCTGTGCCTGTTTTGTGTCTGATCAGAAAGATGGACATCAGAAGATGAGCAACGTGGGATGAGGGCTGCAGGGCAAGAGCCAGAAGGTGCCCTGCCTAGGCTCACCCTCCCTGCACTCTGCCTCCCTCCACTCGCCCTCCCTGCACTCTGCCTCCCTCCACTCGCCCTCCCTCCACTCTGCCTCCCTGCACTCTGCCTCCCTCCACTCGCCCTCCCTGCACTCTGCCTCCCTCCACTCGCCCTCCCTGCACTCTGCCTCCCTCCACTCGCCCTCCCTGCACTCTGCCTCCCTGCACTCTGCCTCCCTCCACTCGCCCTCCCTGCACTCTGCCTCCCTCCACTTGCCCTCCCTCTACTCGCCCTCCCTGCACTCTCCCTCCACTCTGCCTCCCTGTGCCCTCCTCACACCCTGTGTTCTCCCTCCTTACACCCACCCTTCTGAGATTCCTCTGTCCACATGGCCATGAGCACCAAGCTCTTTCCCCACCCTGGGGCTCTGTGTGGTCTGGTCCCTGAAGGGCATGTTCTGGCTGGCTGTCCCCTTAGTTCTCAGAGCCATGGTCCACAGACACACGGGTCCCTCCCAGGGTGTGCAGGAGCTCGCTCAGGTCTGCATAGCCAGTGCCTCAGGGGATGCTGATATGGCAAATACTTTGACTATGGGGGGTTCCCTTTAGCACCCCAGGACCGAGGGCAGCCCAGGATGGGCACAGGAATGCCATTGGCCCCACAGCGCTCACTTCGTTCCATCTGTGGCTGCCTGAGCTTTGCTCAGAAAGCATCAGCTCAGCGTTATTGACCACCAGGCAGTACAGTGGGTGTGGGGAGCCTGCATGTCGCCAGCCTGCTCTGCCATCTTCCTCTCCCCCCATGCTTTTCTGCAGACCCCCTGGCCAGGTTTGGGGATTCCCTAGGCTTCCATGCTCTGCCAGGCTGCCAGCCCTGCCCCTGTGTCCAGAGGCTTCTCTGGTCTATCCTCCTGCCCCTGCCTAGGCCCTGGGGACAGCCTTGTCCTATCTGTCACCCTTCTGGCCCTGTTTATCACAGCCCAGCAGGCTCCGGGCTGCAGCTTTCTGAAGGTGGGTGGCAGCCAGTGACTGAGGCCGTTCTCGGCTTGGGACAGGGTCCTGGGCTGCATGAGGTGCCCGAGTCCTCAGGGCCTACCACCTCCGCTGAGCAGAGGGTGCTGATGCTGCTCCTGCTCTCTGCATGACTCAGAGCTGGTAGAATGATAAGCAGGAAGCCAGACACGGGTGCCTAAGGGTTCCGTCTTGTTAAGGACAGCGGTTCCTCTGATCATGAAGACAACACAAAATCCCAGGGGTGGGACAGATGGGGTGGGAGGATAGGCTGTATTTTTGGACTTTGATTGCTAATTTTAACAGAATATTCACCCGACAAAGATGCAGGCAGTTTGGCCCTGCCTGCTGGGTAGCGAGCCCGGCTGCCCGTTCTTTCCGGATCACTGGTTTCCCCATCAGCAGCGCTAACAGGCCCAGCGGCACGGCAGGCTCAATGCATCACAGTCTAATCAGATGTGGCAGCTGCCGGGCAGCCCGGCTTGGGGACAGCTCCTGCCCAAACGCTCAGCTCTGAACAAGGCATCTTGCTGCTGCTCCACAAGCAAAGTCCAAAGCTGGGCCCCCACTGTCTGCAGCTCCCATAGGGCCCCTCGCAGCCGGAGGTGGACCATGGGGATTCAGTGCTCCACTCAGGAGGATGCCCAGGGTGTTGAGGCCCAGCTCTGCAATGGCGGCCTGGCCTCACCCTTCGAGGGGGACGAGAACCTCGGTCAGCAGCAGCTTCCCTCCTGCCTCCCGTGGGCAGGGACTCTGGCCTTGCTACTTCGGAATTATTTAGTTTACAACAGCCCTGCCTGCATCAGGGACCCCCAATGGTGGTTTGTTGGTAATTTCGTTGGGATGAAATTCACGTGACATAAAGCTGACCATGTTAGAGTGGACAGCTGGGTGGATTCTGGCACATTCACAGAGCTATGTGGCCTCCACGTCTGCCCGCTTCCACAGTGTTTCCCCAATTCCCAGAGGAAGCCCCGTCTCACCCGGAGCCCGGCGTCTGCTCCTCTACTTTCTGTCCCCAGGAATTTGCCTGTTTTGGGGTTTCTCACGTGAATGAAATCACACAGGGTGGGACTTTCTCTGGTTTCTTTCACTCGGCAGAGGGATCTCAGCGTCCCCCGAGGGTAGCTGGTGTCACGTTCTTTCCTTTTCAAGGCTGAGCAGCGCTGCACTGACCGATGGCCGCATTCTGCCTGCTCAGCTGTCCGGGGACTTCTTTCCGCAGTTCTGCTGTTGGGACCGTGGCGTTCGAGTGTCCAGTCTGCGTTCTGTGTTGTGGGGCGTGTATCAGGAGTGGAGTGTGGGGTTTTGTGGAAAGTTTGTGTTTAACTCAGAGGAGTCACCAAACCACCGTCTCGTTTAGTTTCAGTTTCACTCTTACCTCCCTTTATTCCTTCTCCCCTTAGAGGATAAAAACAGGAAGGGGTTGTATAAAAACAAAAGAAACGACTGTCACCTTAAACGTGAATTAAATACGATGCATTCAAAATATATCCAGCAACATATTTTAATTTTCTCCACATATTTATGCCCCGTGTAAAATCCTGTGCTTCCGTTCTTTCCACACATTGATGTCGTGTGAGATGAAGACGCCGTTTGCTTCCTGGGTCTCTGCTCATCCTTGTTCAGAGTTTTCTGGAGGTTGAATCGTCTCTCTCCCTTTCATTTTCCTAGTAAATGATGAAACGCTGGTGGAATTTAATAATGAAACAATAATGAAATGTGCCCAAACACACGTACATTTAATTTTTAGTTTTAATCGATGGGCAATACACAAAATTAACAACTCAAGGTTAAAACGCTGACCTTTGTCTTTGCCATGGGTGTGAGAGGCAGTGTCTCCTCGAGACCCCTGGGGATGTGCTGTCCGGGGGTGGGGGTCCTCTCCCCTCCCCCCGCAGGTGTCCAGACCTCCAGACCTCCGTGGAGTGCTGCCTCCTAGTGGGATTCAGGTGCGCACAGGGGCCTCCTCCGGTCCCCCGCGATCTTTCCCCAGTGGCGGCACCTTGGCAGCAGGTGCCCGGTCAGTCTCCCACCAGGAAGCTCCGTGTGGTGGGATGTGTGCATGTGTGGCCAAGCGCTGGACCCCTGCGGGAGGCTGCCTGTGCCCAGATCCCTGAGACCGTCATCTGCCCCATGAAGTGAGGCGCCGGGGGGTGAGGGCACGGCACTAGGGCCCAGCAGGGTCCCCTGGGGCCGGAGAGGAGGCCCCTGCTTGGTGGTCCCTGGTCAGGTGGTCAGCAGACCCGCTCCCTGACCCCACCCTAACATCCCGTGTGCTGAGCCACCTGGGAGGGGCCTGCGTCCTGCGGACACTTCTCTGAGACAGGACAGCACCCCCGAGTGAGATGAGCAGAAGGGTCAGTGTCTACCCGCTTGATTCCTGGGTGAGACAATCCCACCATGTGATGAGCCTACAGGAGCCCCACGTCCTGCGGTCTGGGAAACCCACGTGTCCCAACACCCTGTCTCGTTGGCCACATCCTCTCTGTCCCCGAGGTGCCTCTGCAGGTGCTGGGAGGTGAGCAGCTCTCCTGAAGGGCCCTGGAGCTTGCTGTGTTCATTCTGAAGGATGTTTTTCTTTTGAAATGTAGGCAACAGGGAGGCAATGAGAAAACACACCCAATTGACACCTGACTCCATAGAGGGTCAGACTATAAAAAAAAAAAAAAAAAAGAAAAGAAGAACTGTAGGCAACAGGATGAACTTGAAATACTGGGCTGTGCTTGAAATAAAAATGTGATAATTATAGCCCTTGTCTGAGCAGAGCACAGAGTGCCAGCTACGCTTGGGACATTGCTGAGGATGGCGTCACTGCTCAAAGGCAAATAGTCGGTGACCAGGGAGTGACCCCAGGTAGGGCAGCCTCTCCCTACCCTTCTGACCTCCTCCAGGTCAAAGTCCCGCACTGGCACCCAGGGGCAGCCCAAGAGGGGACCTGTGCGCCCTTCCTCAGCCACGTGCAGCTTAGGGAAGACCTTACACCAGCAGGAAGCGTCTTAGAAAGGGGCCTAGGGACAGGGAAGTCTTGTTTTGTCAAAGGGAGTGTCCCCCCCATCCCCCTGCAAAGGTGTCCAGGCCACAGTGGACCCAGAGATCCTGTCCTGGCCCCCACTTCTCTGCAGGGTGGGAGACAACCCTAGGATCACACCCTGCCTGCCTTCCCCTTTGTCAGGGGTCTGGACACAGCTGTTTTCCTACCAGTGTCCTGTTCACATCATCGGCCAGGTGGGGTCCAGCTGCCCTGCTCAGCTTCCTGACAGGCCAGGCTGGTGGGAGTGGGTTGTGGATGCAGCCTCCCCCCTCCCCTCGTCCCACTTCTGGGTCAGGCTGCCTGGTTTTAAACTGTTTCTGGCAGGTTGAAGGGTGGAGGTGATTAAATGTCACACCAGGACCTTCCCTGCCCCCGTCCCTGTTGCCCAGGGTTATCCTGGCCATATATAACCCCCCGGGCTAGGGCTTCCTGGGTCAAAGGCATCTGGACCTCACTCTGCACTTCATGACAGCTGGGCTCTCAGCTCCTGCTGAGCCTGCCCCATGGAGAGGGCCAGACGGGAGGACACACAGACCCACTGGCCCCGGGCCAAGCCTTGGACCCTCCTGGCGGCCAGCTGTCCATGGGACAGCTCCAGGGTTGGGGGTTGGGCCCCTCGTTACTGGGGTCCCAGGTGCTGGTCCTTGGTTGTGCCTAAGGAGATTTATGCCTGAGGACCCCACACCCCTCACCTGGCTCCTGGTCTGGGGCTGCTGGCCCTGCCTGGGGACCTGCTGGATGTCCGGGCAGGGAGCTGGTTCCAGCCTGGCATCAGGGAAAGAGGGTGGCTGGGGATCACTTTGGCTGTGGGCTCTGGTTAAACAGCCTTCTTTGCTTCACGCCCACTAAACCCATGTCCAAATGTAAATACTCAGCTTTAGCTTCCCTGGGATGCAACAGTGGTCTCTCTCCCTTTCTGTTCGGGGCTTCAAACCTGTCAAGTCCGATGCAGTCACTGGCCTGCTCGGTTATCTGACTCAGGCTCTTCCAGAGAGCTGGTGCTGACTCAGCACCTCCCCTAATGCGCCCTTGACCCTCTGCCACCTGTCCCAGCCTGCCCACCTGCTCCCTCTTGCAGTCAGAATTCTGTAGGTGCTGGTGTGGGGCGGTTGGCTTGTGATGCCCCCTGCTGTTGAGGGGCCTGTGAAGGTGATCTTATTTGGAAATAGGGTCTTTGTAGCTATGATCATGTCAAGGATCTTGGGGTGAGAAAATCCTGCATTGGGGGGCCCTAAATCCATGACTGGTGTCCTAAGAAAAAGGAGGCATTTGAGGCACAGACTGGGGACACAGCCCAGGAGCTCCCAGTGCCCTTGAGGCTGGAGAGGCAGACAGGACCCTCCCAGGACTCTGGGGGGCTAGGAATGCCCATAGCGGGCCCTGCCTTCCTCCTGAGGGTTGCACTCAACACAGATTCTCAGTGGGAACACGTCTTAGCAGCTTGGATGGTCCCTCTGTCCAGCCCTATGCCGACAACCGCCCTGCTGGCTCTGGAGGGAAAGGAGACAGGGTGACCATGTCCAGAGGGCCTCAGGAAGAGTGAAAGCCCACACCAGAGGCCATGGCAGTCAGGCTATGCCCTCGGGGCAGCTGGGGACCTAGTGGGACCTCAGTGGCCACATGTGGCCTTACACCACGACAGGGAGGGGGGAGCTGATGGACTATGATAAGATTCCCCTGGATTGGTGGGTCCCCTCTGGGGAAGCAAGGTCCTCTTGGGGCATTGAGGTTCTCCTTGGGCAGTGGGGTCCTTCTGGAGCAGTGAGGTTCCCCTGGATGGAGACCCAGCCAGTAGGGGGTATTTGGAAAGGGGTGCTCAGGGCCTGAAGCAGAGGGTGGGAGTGCACAGATTGGGAGCCCTAATGACAGGCTTGAGCTGACAGGGTTTGGGGATCATGCAGGTGTTGTGGGGAAAGGACCAGGTGTGGCCCTCTGTGGCTTTGTGGAGGGGAGATGGTCACCAGGTCAGGGGCAGGCAGTGGCAGAAGCTGGAGGCTGTGGGCAGACCCAGTCCCCTTGGGGGGGGGCAAGCAACTTTTGAATGGGTTGGAGAAGGGGCTCATGGGGGTGAGGGGCTTGTGGAGGCCCCACAGGGTCCAGGTCTGAGCTGAGTCCCACAGAGGGCCCGGCCATGCACCATCCTGGGGCCCTGAATAGAGGCAACTTTAGGGCCAGGACAGGAGAGGACAGGGATGGGCTGGGAGATGTGGAAAGACTGTTGGGAGGAGGCCTGGGCTGGGAGGGGATTCAGGGGGGCAGCTGTGGGCCAGAGAGGTGCTGGCCACCCTCCCACGACCAGCTTGTCAACCTCTACCCTGGGGCTGCCTTGTCCAATCCTCTGCTCTCAGGGACAGGTGAACACTTGGCTCTTTCACAAAACATGGCTCTATTTCCACGATGGGGTGTTTCGTTGTGGCCCACGAGGTCCTGCATTTACCCCGGGGGCCTGGACTCTGAGGTGAGGAGCTAGAACTGCACATGGAGGCTGTACCCTGAGCTGCTCCAACCTGTCCCCTGGGGATGTGGGAAGGAGAGTCAACACGTGTCGGAGCCCCTTGGTGACAGGCACAGCATCACCCTGGTCACTGAGTGAAGGGTGGGCCCGGGAGCCGGAACCCCTGCCCAGCACCCATGGTCAGCCACAGGCCAGCCCCACTCTGCGGGGTATCATCCCTCCGTGACGACATAACGTAATTTACTCAAAACTGCCATGGTATTGGGACTTTTTGTACTTGTAAACATCTTTGCCCATAAGGTGTTTTAAACTATTTTTTAAAAAAATAATGCTGGGACAAAGTCTCTTTACAGGTCTGGGAAAACTGTTGTTTTCCAAAAAGGTGGGCTTTGTCCCCTCAGAATTTTACCTGGAGCTGTTGTCACCAATTGGGCCCTTTTTATCGTATGTAAAGTGCCATGGGGCCCCCTCTGTGCCATTTGCTGTTCATCTGGCTGAATTTTGGGGTTGTGTTTCTTTTACTTAGTTCTTTGCAGAAGTCCCACATGTATGGACTGTTGCAGCCCATATAGCCTATGGCTCGGAGGAGTGAGTTATAAGAAATACCTGTATAGCTCAATAATGGAACACCTTGGTGGAAAGGGCCTGGAGAGGGATTTAGCTCTCCTAACAAGCATGAGAGCTCGGGAGATGAGAGCATTGGTGAACTGGCAGTCTCTACACCTGTGGTGTTGAGCTGCACAAGATCAACTTTATATTAGGCTGGAGGAGGAGGCAGTCAAGGAGCATGCACATTCTATCACGGACTCGCTTACTCTGACTGTCTCCTCTCCTGCCTGCAGAACGCCAGCACAGCGTCTCTCTGCTGAAGATTACCAAGCTCTGCTAAGGACTAAGATCTATCTTTCTAAGAAGACTGCTGTATTCTAAGACTCACACTCTCTCTCTCCAGCTAAAGTAGATAGCCCTCAGACACCCAAGAGAAACTGTTTCTGAGCAAGGTAACTTATGGGTCCGCATCTGTAACCTAGTTAAGCTGGGCCCAAGACCTGGCCAGTCCTGGGCCCTGACAAGTGGTGTCAGAAGTGACATGTGGCAGTGGACGTCAATGCCCTTTATGTTGTGTGCATTACAGAGTCACCCTGGTCAACGGTCTGTTTTTAAAGTTGATGGTGTGGTTGTCACAAAAACCTTCAGATGTGGGTATAGTTACACATATTGATTCCTTTTCTCCATGAATTTAATTTTTTTTTTCACTATGTCTCCCTGGGTAGAGTGCTGTGGCGTCACAACTCACAGCAGCCTCAACCTCTTGGGCTTAAGCGATCCTCTTGCCTCAGCCTCCTAAGTAGAGGGGACTACAAGCGCCTGTCACAGTGCCTGGCTATTTTTTTGTTGCAGTTTGTTGTTGTTTAGCAGGCCTGGGCTGGGTTCAATCCTGCCAACTTTGGTGTATGTGGCTGGCGGACGCTGAGCCATAATTTTTATTTTATTCAAGGAAATTCTTCTCTGTCCCGTGATCATCAAGATAGTCTCTTATAGTTTCTTGAGATTTAAGGGGTTTATTTTTGACACATAGCACTTAATTCTGTGTACAGGAGGAGGGAGGGGTCTGCTTTTCCACATCACAATCTGAGGAGCCCAGGGGCCTGGGCACTGTCCCTCTGGGCGGTGGCACGGCCATGTCTGTGGGGAGGGGCGCTGGGCTCCTGTGGGTGCTATTTCATTCTTACCTCCTTAGTGGATGATCTTCTGTCCTCGCACAGTAATTCTGATAATTTAAATTATTTATATAGATAACTGCAGTACCCGAAAACAATGATATTTCTTTTTTTTTTTGGAGACGGAGCCTCAAGCTGTCACCTGGATAGAGTGCAGTAGCATCACCGCTCACAGCAACCTCCAACTCCTGGGCTCAAGTGATTTTCCTGCCTCCACCTCCCAAGTAGCTGGACTACAGGCGCCCTCCACAACGCCCGGCGGTTTCTTGGATGCGGCCGTCATTGTGTTTGGCGGGCCCAGGCTGGATTCAAAACCGACAGCTCAGGTGTATGTGGCTGGTGCCTTAGCCGCTTCAGCCACAGGCGCCAAGCCAGTATTTCTTTTTAAAAACAAATTCTCACGTCTCTTAGTTGTGCCGCTGTCTTATCACCTCGGCTGTGGTACCGGGATACGCTGAATGATATGGAGACAGTGGGAACCTCTGTCCTGCTTCTGACTCTTACAGGACTTGTTCTAACCTTTCTCTAGTGAGTGGGAATTTGCTCTAGGTTTTTGTAGCTATCCTGAATCAGTTTAAGGCTGCTTTCTCAGAGGTCTTCCTGAGTAAGGATTGTTGAAACCTTGTCCACGCATTTTTCCCACCTGTTGAGATTGCCCAGATGCGTTCTTTCTATGTAATATTTATAAAATGTAACAGGAATTGTACTGGCTGAGTCTCTGCCCAATCACTCCAGAACTCCTGGGGCAAAGGCTCTAGGATTGTGATAGATATATTTAAAAACAGGGCTAATTTAAAATATTTATCCAGATTTGTAAGTAATTTAATTTGCTGATAATAGAGTTAGTATTTTTCTAGCTGTGGGCCCAGTTCATTCCTGATGAGAAGCCCCTGTTCTTTGTTCCTGTCTATTCAGATGTTGTTTTTTTCAAGACTGTATTTTTACCTCTGACTTCTAGGACTTAAGCTGTGATGTGTCAAAAACAGGTTTTGCTCTTGTTTATCTTGCATGGGGTTTCTTAAATTTCTTGCACCTCTGTGTTAACACTTTTCACCAAATTTTGGAAGTTTTTGGCCACTGCATGTATTTGGCAAACACCTGTGTGCTCCCCTTTCTCCCTGCCTGCCCCTTCTTTAATTTGAATCATACTCAAGCCAGAGCACTGGATGTCGCCCTCAGTCCTGAGACTCTGCTCATTCTTCTTCAATCTTCCTTCTCTCTGCACGTTGGGTCAGGCAATTTCTGTCCTTGTACCCTTGAGTTTGAGGTTCTTTTCCTTGGGCACCTCCCAACTGATCTCAAAGCTCTCTTGTAAATTTCTTTTGCAGTTATTATAGTTACCAGTTCTAGAATTTTCTCTTGTTTTCATTTCTCTGTTAAGATTTCCTATCTGTTCATTCATTGATGTAATATTTTCTTGTACTTCCTTATACATTTTTTATTTTTATTCTTCACACGTCTTACTTTATTATTTTTTTGAGCACATTAATAACAGTTGTTTTGACACTTTTTTCTGCTAAATTTAACACTTGGGTCCACTTGAAGTGAATTCATATTGACTTCCCTTTTTCCTGACGGTGGGTCAAAATTTCCTGGACTGGGTGGTGCTCTTGGTGCAGGACGTGGTTCTGCGCCTTGTAGCTGACAGTTGTCAAGACTGGATCTTCCGAGATCTCTGTGACTTTGGTGTACTGGACGCTTCCAGGGTCTTTAAACATTTGTCACCTTGTTTCATCCAGTTTCCCAACTGCTTCCACATCCATGCCCCCTCTCTGCCGTCAGTTGAGTAGACTCAACATTTTGGTGGGGTGAGTCCTTCCCCATCATTTTTTTTCCCATGCAGTCTTAATTATGTCAACATTTTTTTCAGATTCAAGTTCACTTTTGCTAGGAACTACTTAGAGTAGAGGTATGAAAGTCCACCCTCCATCCCCAGAATGCTGCTTGTGCAGCAAACATCCTGGTCTTCCCTTTAACCCCATGGAAGGACTCGTGTCTCCGAGGACCAGGGCTTCCTCGGTGAGGCGGGTAATGTGGCTCTGCTGTAAAGCAGATCGGCAGGGAGAAGACTATTTGCACTGGGGTTTGTTTAATTTATCCGTGATTGGAGAGCATGGAGGACGTTTCCCATCACATTATCTAAGACGACTGCAGAGATCCTCATGCCAGGATCAATTTACCCGGGAGTGGTGCCCACTTAACACCAGGAGCCCCTGTGCTTTTAGCTGGACAGAGGTCAAACCATCAGATGTCTGGATGGACAGCTCATTCATCATGCCGAGATGAACGTTCCTCCCGAGAGGTCCCCCAGGAAAGGTTAATGGATGCGAAGGACAGGGTTTAGCGCCACAGGCGTGTGGCGACGCCTCAGAGCAAGCATTTCCATTTTTATTCAGTGTAGTGGACAGACATTTGTGATTTTCTGTTCTAATTGCTCCATTTAGGATGTTCGCCTTGGAAAGGAAGTCTTGCTGGGGTCAAGCCTGCCCTTTGCAGGAAATTTTCTCTCTGTCTGCAGGGGCACAAAAAATGTCCCTGATGGAAGCAAAGACAGTAAGTTAATCAATTGCAGGTCCCCTTTCCAATAAGTCCCAGTATATCATCTGCATTTTACTCAGCGCCTATGTCGTGGAGGGGAGAGGAAGGTGACCTACAACCCTGGTGGCCCCTGCCCTGGGCTGCGCCCTCCCTGGGGACCTGGGGCAGCCCTCAGCTGAGTTCTGCCTGACTAATTAAAGGCACCTGCTCCTTCCCTGGCCTGTGCACTGACCAGACAAGCCAGAGGCTAGGACTCTGTGGTTAGCCGTTGTGGGAAGGGTGGCTGCCCATCTGCTCTTGGAGGATGAGGATGGGGGCTTCCAGGCACCAGGGGAACCTTACCAAAGGGCTCAGCTATGCTTGTGGGCCACCCCAGCCTCTGGGGAGCCCAGGAGGAGAGTGTTCTGCAGCATGGGAGATGCAGACGGGTTGGGCTGTTGACAGGCTGCGCCCTGGCATCTGTGCTGAGGCGTCGTGAAGAAGACGGTTCTCATCCAGGGTGAGCCCGGAACTTTGGGGCCACCTGCTGTCGGGCAGCAGCCTGCACCTCTCCTGAGCACATCAGTGGAAGCTTAGGGGATGGGGCCTGTTTCAAACAACACTCACTGGGGGGCCACGGGTCCTGCAGGCTGGGAAGGATGGGTGGGAGCCCTGCACCATCCAGTCCTTCCCTCAGGGCCCCAATTTCCCCATGTAGAAAATGGCCATTCCTGGTTGGAAGGTCTCCCAGGCTCCTCTCGACAAAGTGCCTGGAAAGGGCTCTGCCTCCTGGCCCTGTCCAGGCTGTGGGTCTACGTGACTGAGATGGTGGTGTCCACCAGGAGCAGCACTGAGTGCAGGGGGGCACAGGGCCAGGAGTGCTCTTGGCCAGAGGGTGTGATGCGCTGAACAGGAGCCTGTGAGCAAGCCCAGCCACAGCAGAGGCGGGAGAGGGCGTCAGCTTGTGCTGGCGACCATGATGGGGCCTCGAGGAGCCAGCTGTCTGTACCCCACAGGGTGGGCGCTTGCTACTGGGGGCACAAATACATTATTTCCATTTTTATGATTTTTCCCGTTTAAAGAAAAGCTAGATTGATTGGGAGTTTTACTGGGTATTGAATAAATATCAAACAGGTGTCTGTGGCACATGGGAGGCACTGGTCCTCCACAGAGATTCGTTTCCCCCAGTCACAGAGTTGGGATTCTGAGCCTTGGAGGGGCTGGCGTCCTCCCCTGTGGACCTGTGTGATGTGCCCTGGGCCCGTGGGGGACTCCCGGGAGCAGGGCAAGGAGTGGGCTTTCCGCAGACCATGGAGACAAGGAGGTCAGGGAGCTGGACGCCCCCGGCCAGGTCACTGCAGCAGGGCTCTGCCACACTGGGTTCAGGAGGGAGTGGCTGCAGGGCCCCCACTGAAACTCTGAGCACCTGCTGAGGGGGCCGGCTGCCCCTGGATGGAAGCTGGACAGTTCTCCCTGCTCTGTGGTTCAGGGAGGAGCCCAGAGAGAAGGGCTGGCTGAGTCCCTCCAGGACGGTGGTCTCTGGGTAGCTGTGGGTGCTACACTGTCAAGGTGCCCCAGGCTGGTGCCCCTGACTGCAGTGGGCACCTGGGACCAGGAGACCCGCCCAGGGTGCAGCTGGGGTCACCTGGGACTGGCCCTACCACAGGTTTGGGGCGGTTCTATAGGCTGAGAAGGTCGTGGGGGGCAGGGAGGAGGCTGCCCGAGACCTGGGGGGGGCCTTGCGCAGGGGGCTCAGCAGACGCACTCTGCCCCTCCGGCACATGGATGCCCGCGGGACTTGCTGGGCCTGGGCTGCTCCGGTTCTCCCCATACTCCCTAGGCGTGGCCCCTGCTGGCACCAGCTCCGTTTTCTTTGCTGGGTTTCTTGGTGCCTTTGCTTCCAATGGCATTTTGTGGGATCCTGGCAGGCCTCTTGGGGCGCCCGTAGCTTTTCACTGAGGCTCTTCCAACACTTGGAGGGATGTTCAGGTTCTTCCTGTGTGGAACTCGTGGTGACTTTGGTGTCCTTTCGTCCTCCACTTCTCCCTGTGGGCACCCCAGCCCCTCCCCCCAACTTCCCGTAGTTTTCAGTTTTGCAGTTTGGGCTCTGGCTGGGACGCCCTGATTGTCTCTGATAACTGGTTTGTGTTGACCTCCAACACTACAGTGAGCGGAGCTGAGTTCATGTCGTCCCTAAGTTTATCTCGACCTTCTCTCTCCTTCCGTTTTCTTGTTTGTCCCTCATTTCCCCGTCAGTGTACTTGGCTTTTGCTTCCCTCCTCTCAACAAAGACTATCGGGCCACGAAGTTTTCTTGGTCAATACGCTCGTATTGAAAGCGTCTGGGATGAATGGATGGGTATTTGGTGTATAATCAATAATGAATTTTGAATGAGAGGACAGACTGGCCTGTTCAATAAATGTTTTGGGTCCACTGGACCTATGATTAAAAAATAAAAATAAAGTTACGGCTCTCAGCCCACAACATTCTGAAAAAAATATGTATAAAAGAGCCCACCGTGGCAGAAATCTATAACGCCATTAAGAGAGAGAAGAGAAGACTTGTACGACATTGAACTGCAAGGCCTTCCTCAGCAGGAGCCCTAAAGACGAGGAATGAGCAGATATTAAACATAAAATAAGCCAATGAAAAAGTCTGCGTGAATAGTGGCACCATCACAGAAAGAAAAGAAAAGAAATAGAATGGGGCAACAAATTTATAAAATATTCAATGGAAGGCTGACCTCCAGAGTTTGGGCAGATTTCCTGACTCATAACATAGGGACAACAAGAACAACAGAATCAACAAGCCGGTAGGAATGCAAATGATATTAGTTGGATCACAGAAGAAAAACAAATAGGAGTCATTGAATAGATCCTCAAACACACCATTATTTAAGGCAAAAATTAAAAATTTGCTCATCAGGCTGTCAGGATGCTAAACATGGGGAAGGGACAGGTTCTTTTTTTTTTTTTTGTAGAGACAGAGTCTCACTTTATCGCCCTCGGTAGAGTGCTGTGGCATGACAGCTCACAGCAACCTCCAGCTCCTGGGCTTAGGCGATTCTCTTGCCTCAGCCTCCCGAGTAGCTGGGACTACAGGCGCCCGCCACAACACCTGGCTGTTTTTCTGTTTTTGCAGCGTGGCAGAGGCCGGGTTTGAACCTGCCACCTTCGGTATATGGGGCTGGCGCCCTACTCGATGAGCCACAGGCACCACCCAGGGACTGGTTCTTTCTTCGGGTGTGGTGTGTGGTGCAAGTTGGCCAGAGATGTTGTGATGATTCACCTTGGAGATTCACCTGAAGATATTAGACCTTGATGCTAAACTCAGACCTGTGCATGTGTGTGTCTGTGTGAGTGTGTGCAGGTCTGTGTGTGTGTATGTGCGTGTCCGTGTGCATACGTGTATGTGGGTGTGTACATGCCCGTGTGCATGTCTCTCTGTGTGTGTCCAATTGGGGGCCTGTACGCGCGTGTGTCCTTGTGCATATGTGTGTGTGGGTGTGTGTGCCTCTCCGCATTCTTGGGCCCGATGACACGCACGCATGGCCACGTCCAGCCAAAGTGAGGACACGTGAGCTTCAAGCATCGATAGGATGAGGGCGGCCTCAGTGCTGCTGGACGACCCAGACGCCCACACGCAGTGGCTGGCTCAGTGGTGGCAGCTGACCATGTCGAGGAGCAGGACACAGCAGAGACCGCTGGGCCACACAAGACCAGAGCTGTGGACGCTAGCCATTTGGTGACATTTGGATGACATCAGCAACACGCACCTGAGTTATTTTTTAGGGATATAAAACATGAGGTAAAATTCTGTTCTTGCTTTTCATTTCCAGGGAGCATGGATACAGCACTGTGATTTCCTTGGGGGGTGTATGGGGGCCTGAAAGGTGGGCGTCCTTCTGTTCTCCAAATGTGGTACCAATAGAGGTGCTCATTTTATTATTTTTATAATTTAATATTTGTTTTACAAATTTTATATGTGATGTAAAAACATCTTAATAGTTTACTTTAGAGATGTTTTCTAATAAAAACCTTGTGGGCTGGGTGCAGTGGCTCATGCCTGTAATCCTAGCACTCTGGGAGGCCGAGGCGGGTGGACTGCTTGAGGTCACGAGTTTGAGACTAGCCTGAGCAAAAGCAAGACCCTGTCTTTACTAAAAATAGAAAAACTGAGGCAAGAGGCTTGCTTGAGCCCGAGTTGGAGGTTGCTGTGAGCTATGAAGCCATGGCACTCTACCTAGGGCGACAGCTTGAGATTCTGTCTCAAAAATAAATAAATAAAAATAAAAACCTTGTGATCTCAACCAGCAAACGAGCTGTCGCTCCCTTGCTCTACACCTGTCTCCCTGATTCTCCAACCCTGTTGGGGAAGGTGGCGCTTGTGTGCTCAGGGAGTCTGTGGTGGAAGGCTTGGGCTGAGACCGGTGTGTCGCTGTCTGGGGGCTACAGGGCTGTCCTTGCAGAGGGCCTTATTTCCATGGGGGTGTGCGCCTTCAGGGACAGAGGCTGGGGGGTGCAGGTGCCCATGTGTGTGGGTGCCCTGGGCGGGAGGAGGCTCAGGGAGGCCACCTGGACTAGTCACTGTACTTTTCCAGCCTGAGTTTGTGTGGAGAGCCAAGGCCCCTTAGTATAACTCTGCTGAGCTCATCAGATAAGGCTCATGGCTGTTAAAGAGGATGAGTCTGCTGAGAGGCAGTTGGCAGTAAGGAGAGAACAAAGTTGTGACAGGTGCACAGGGCTGAGCTGCGTCCACACCAGGCCCCTGGAACATCAGAGGGTGACCTCAGTGGGAGCTTGGGTCTTAGCGGTGTGATTAAGATGAGGTCACTGGAGCAGGGCGTGGCTGGTGACGGTTGTCTTGGTGGACCGAGGAAGTGCGGCAGGACACAGTGAGGATGCCCGTGCAGTACAGCCACAGCCCAGAGGATGGGGGGCCTCAGAGGGAACCACACCACCCACACTGTGGAGGGCTGAGACACCCGCCCCGTCCCACACTGTGGAGGGCTGTCCACAGAGGCATGAGAGGCTGTCATCTGCTGTCCTCTAGGCCCTCCCTCTGAAGCTGGAGAGGCCCACAGCCTGCAGGCCCCTGGCCAGGGCAGGTGCTGGTGCAGAACCCTGTGTGGCCTTGTTTGCTTTGGTCAGGTTGGCAGACGTGCGTCAGTATCAGTCTCTGCTGGGTTGGGAGAAGGTCTGTGTTCTCAGTCTACACTGAGTTAGGGTGCTGGACTGGCTGTCCGTCAGCCCAGGGTGCTGCTGGGCTCCCCTAGGCCATGCGACTGAGGTGGGGTATAGGGCATGGGCCTCCAGGGACATCTGGGGGTGGCAACACTGTCCCTGCTGAGGCCCCCTGGAGGGGCAGGATGCCACTCTGCTGTGCAGGTGGGTATGGGGCAAGGACTCTATAGTTCTGGGTCCTGCCTTGGGCTAGGGCAGGTGCCCCCAGGTAGGACTTTGACATCGTACCTGGGACAATGACACCGGCTTCTCCTGGGGCTGCATGGAGTGCCATGGGGCTCTCCCGGGCTCTGTGCCGAGCTAGACTGGAGGTAGCGGCTGTCTTGCCTTTGTAATCCCCATGCTGGGGGTGGCCTCTCCGGCTCTCCCTACCTGTGGTTGCACTCCCCGAATGGCCATCGCTTCACACACGTGTGTATTTCAGAAGACACGATCTGTGCCATTCCACTGCTGTGCAGTGAATATTCAAATGCTGGGGCAGATGCCAGGAGGCTACGTCCCTCCCAGTGTCCCTCACACTCACTCCCTGGCACCGCTCGTTTATTTCCCTGCTCTTGTTTGTGTGAGTTCCCCGCCCCCCCATTACCAGGCGGTGATTCATGGCACTGCAGACTGAGCCATCTGCTCCTTCCCAGGCGGGAGCAGCAGGGTGTTGGGGCCTTCACAGCGGGCAGCCCTGCAGCTTGGAGCTAATGACCAGGAGACCATGAGGCTGCCTTCTCCCTCCAGACATTTAAAAAAATGCTGTCACCATTATCAGCCTTTTCTTTTGGTGGTCGGGGTTCTGGCCTTTAGGAGTAGGTGTTTCCCTGGCCTGGAGATTCCCAGGTCTTCAAGAAGACAAGGAACAAGATTTGGAGAGTTAACAGCAGTGTCAGCGGCCAGCTGCCTCCAGACTCTCCTCTGTGTCACGTGCTGCTCTCTGGGTTTGCAAGCAGGATGTCATTTCATCACCTCTGGTCCTTATTCTCCACCCACCTTCCATCAGTCCATCCAGCCATCCACTCGCCCTCTTATCCACCCATCCATCTAGTCACACATCTACCCACCCATTCACCTACCTCATCCACCCATCCGCCCATCCATCCATCTATCCACCCAACCATCCACTTACCCACCCATCCATCTACCCACCCACCTTCTCATCCACTGACATATCAGCTCATCCCCCCACTCACCCTGCCATCCACCCATCCATCCATTCACCCACCTACTCATGCACCTGCCCACCCATCCATCTGCCCACCCACCCACCCACTCATGCAAAAATAGTTACTTACTGACTCCTCTGTTCTAGGCTCTGGGTTCTCTTCCAGACCCTGGGATGCAATGAGGTGTGACACAGACCTGGTCTCAGTCCTCCTGCTAGAAGCTTAGTCGGTGGAGGTCATGCAAGTCTCAGTAATCTGGCAAACAGCCATTTCAGGTTGTTAGTGTCATGACTCACAGATGATGAACTGAGGCAGAGAGGCACCAGGCAGCTCTCCTGGGTCTCGTGCCAGAACAAGTTTGGGCTGGTGCATGTAGCTTGGTGATCAGTTTGCAAAGCTGCACCCTCATCCCCTCCTTGGCAGTAACCCCCACTGCTTCTATTTTTTTTTTTGAGCCTCTGCTCACTTATTCAAATAATATATATATATTTTGCCTGTGAAACTGAGAACTGAGGAGGAATCAAAGAAATTCTTACATATTAAATTCTTAAATAGATACTTCGAATGCAAATTAAGGAGGATGGCAAATACATTTCTTAAAAAAAAAAAGAACTTCGTGAGGGGAAAAAATATAAAATACCTAAGTTTCAAAAGCCGGACTACTTCCTATACTCTTTGCTCTCTATACTAGAGTGTCCAAAGATTGTTTCAAGGTATGTTTTCAATGATTCAACTTTTGAAAACTTATGCAGATGCATTACTCATTAGCAGTCCTGTTTTGACAATTAATTGCAAGCAATATGCTTGGATTAGAGGTCCGATTTCCGTTTGAATGTAGTTTCTTCTCTTCTTGGCAACAAAGCCATTTGTAGAGATCTGGAAATCACAAACTTCCTAAGGGGAAGGAGGTGCTGTTCTGGTTCCCCTGAAAATAGCCTTTCAGATTGGCTGGTGTTTTATAGTCCCCTTTCAAGACCCGGTGTGTGTTGTTGATGACGACGGGGTCAGGGTTGCCATGGTCGAGGGGGTTGGCATAGGGGTCACAGCCAGCCGAGCCAGCCTGGGGTGTTCTGGGCCACGTCCCACCCCACATCCCCAGGGATGTGGCCCGTCCATTTGGAGAGTGCCTCCAGGTTCACAGGTTTGCTGGCCTGGTCCGTGGACTGCTCGACCTTGGAGAGGGAGATGCTGCGCGGCCTCAGTGAGTTCCTCGTGGTGCAGAATGGCGTTGCTCCCGGTGATGCCGAGGAAGTTCAGGATGAGCTCGAGTGAGCGACGGGGGGTGCAGTGGCAGCGCTCATAGTCACAGGCAGGCACTTGCCCTTGTCCACCTTCACACACGGGGCGTACATCACCTCAATGGCCTTGCTCCACTTGGTGAGGCAGTCGCGGTAGCTGCTAAGGTCAAAGACAGCAACGGTGACCTTGAGTGTGATCATGGAGTGCACCAAGGCCGCCGTCCCCACTGTTAGCGGGAACTTGGAGCTGGGGAACAGGCATGACAGCTAGACCGAGGACTTGAATGTGAAGGGGTCCTTGTTGCAGAGCACTTGTGTCGGCCTGCCGTGCTCGGCGATCATCTCAAGGATGAAGGTCTGCATGGGAACCGAGTCTTTAAAGGCAAATCCGTCTTCCTGACACAGGGCTCCTTTGTCATGTAACAGTTCACTTGGCTGAGTTCTGTGTAAAGGGAACTTGGTGTTTCTGGCAGGTGGGGACAGGGAACAGACGGATATGTGGCTTGTCTTCTCAAGGCAGAGGGCTGCTGGCTACACCTCCAGGCCTCTGTGGGCTTTGCTTTGTGGGTCTATGTCCCAGGGGGATGTGTGTGTTGGTCGGCGTGGCTGCAGTGACAGGGTCCAGCAGACAGGGTGGCTCACGTGGCAGAAATGTGTCTCTGGGAGGCTGGGGGATCTGGGCAGCCCTGGGCAGGGCTGCTCCCCCCGGACCTCTCCTGGGTGTGTAGACCCTGTCTTCTCCCCAGTCCTCACAGTCACCCCTCTGTGTGTCTGTGCCCTAATCTGCAAGGAACCCGGACTCCTGCACCACAGCACCCAGCAGTGGCCACTGGGCCTCACCAGCAAGGCCAGGACTCAGTATACACCCGTGGACACGGGGATGTGTACCCCTCAGCAGGGCCTCTGAGGGGTCAGCTCAGGCCCTGGCCAGACCTACCAGAGCTGTCGCCCTGAGGGACCCTGTGTCGACCAGATGACTATCCTGATGCCAGGTCCAGGTGTGTGACAAGCCAACCCCTGAGTCAGCCTCTTCCACTGAACCCTCTCCCAGGGGTCACTGGGGCTGTGTGCCCAGTTGGAGGCCAGGCTCAACATGAGTTGAGTCCCTGTGGGACACAGACAAGGACACGTGTGGGGATCTGTGGAGAGGGGCCACAGGGAGGGCCTGGCAGGGGATCCATGTTGGGACCAGCGTCCGCCTGCGCCCCAGGCTGGCTCCTGCCTCCTCCCTTAGTGGATGGGGCTGGTGCTCCAGGCCCAGCACCCACCTCTCACCCACGCTCGATGGCAGAGGCTTAACTTGATTTAATAAGCTCTTCTCTTTGTCTTTAAATCCTATCAAAGGAATTGATTGCTTATTCTGAAATCTATGGAGAGAGCTGATCTGAATCACTATGGAGGGACTGTCCTGGTCAAGCGGCGGCAGCAGCCCGCGGTCTGCAGGCGAGACGGGACTGCAAATGAGGCCTCCGTTACCCTGCCTGTGCCCCACGCTGTGGTTAAATGATTCATTCTTCGCCCGGACCAAAGGACACTTGATCCGCCTTTTCAAGCCTGTCATCGAACCATTCAAATTAATGGATGGGATTACCAAGTGGTAGAACTCTGAGGGTCTCCACGCTGGGAGAATGGAAATCTCAAGGCTGTTGCCGGCCCCATCCACTGAACACTCTGCTTGGGGACTTGGAAAGGACGGGTGGGACGGACTCACAGTCACTGGGCCCCGTTCAATTAGCCGGACACTTCGAAGTAGAATGCGTTCAGAGCAACATGGTCTTATTTTAATTAACTTTTGATATTTCTGAACTTTCAGTTGTCCACGGAGCTGAAGGAATAGCTCTGTCCAAGGAGCTGGCCAAGGAGGTGTCTGCAGAGCCTGGGCTGCTGAGCCTCAGTTTCCCTCTGTGTAGCTACGACTTTCCTAAGCTGGTCCTAACTGTGCTCACATTGTGAAAGGTGTATCTATTGATAGCACTTTGAAAACTCTAGGAAGTTATGGTTTTGCTGCAGAAAATCAACCAAGTAACACAACCAGCTACATCATGCCTTATGGAGCTGGGATATAGTCAAGAGTCCAGATGTTTAACTAGCACTGAATTTCTCTGGCAATGCGTGGCCCAAGCTTTTGGTAGCACAAGGAGAGGTCTCTGGGGGGCCAGAGAGATCTGCCCTGGAAGGGGGCTTGGATGAAGGTGGGGTCACACAGGCAGGCATTGGTAGGCAGAATAAACTTGAGACCCGGGGAGCCAGGAGAGTGGTCAGTGGGGAGCTGAGTCACTGGACGGTGAGGGGCCGGGGCTCAGGTGCAGAGGGATGTTTGGGGGTGGACTCGGAGCCACCAGGCTCCCCCTGGAATTCCAGTGTGATCCAGAGCACAAACCTCAGTCTTTTGTGCCTCGGTTTCTTCATCTGTAAATTGGGGACATAGGGATCCCTGGTAAAGTTCAAATGGGGAGATACACACAGAGGTGGTACACAGATGGGAAATGCCATGGGTGAGGTGGGACGCCCTTGCATCTGGTGCCAAGCTGTAAGGATGGCCGTGCTCCAGGGTCTTCACATTGACAGCTCTGTGATGGTTGGATACAATGTATAGAGGAAGAAAAACAGTAAAGTCAATAGTACACTGTAATTTACAATGCTAGGAACTCTGAGAATTAAAGTGTCTTATTTCTTTTCTTTTTTTTTTTTTTTCAGTATTTGGCCAGGGCTGGGTTTGAACCCGCCACCTCTAGCATATGGGGCCAGCACCCTACTTCTTTGAGCCACACGTGCTGCCCATAAAGTGTCTTATTTCTTTGTAAAATCTTGCCGAGAACATTTTGAGTGGGGCTGCCTCCTGCTCTGCAGCTCCAATGTGGAGGGAGCTCTTTCCCCACGTCGGGGAGCTGTCACACGCACTTGGCTTTGGATCAACTATTCTGTAAAATCACCAGGAATTGAGGCAAAACAAACTTGCACTTTGCTGCTGGGCTGAGAAGTGCCCTGGGAGGCTCAGGACCAGTCATAGGCTGATGCTGGGTGGGGTGCCCAGTGTCATCCACGCTGTGCCTCTGTGGCTGCTACAGTTAACTGGACCTGGATGCCAACCCGTGCTGCCTGACCCACCTGTGCTGGCTGAAATCCCCACGCTGTGAGCCCCACCCAGTGGGGAGGCCTGTATCAGTTGCTGTGGCCATGGGCCTTAGAGCCTCAGGTCGGCTTCCCCTGGTGGACACTTCAGGGAAGGTGACCAAAGGGCACACAGCTGTAGGAGGCTGGGGCAGGGCCAGCTCACTCTGAGTCCTGAGCTGCACCCTCAGGGACATCGCTAGGTCAAGGGGCATGCCCCTTCAGGGAGCAGGGAAAGGGGTATACGTGCTAATCTCCATTCTGTCGGGCGTGGGTGCTCAGAAGGTTTATAGCCGTGTACTGAGCTTTCCTTGCCCATTACCACTGTCCTCTGTCTCAGGATGGAGAGACGGCTCGCCCCCTGTCTCTGTAGGATTCCCAAGTGTGCTGTACGTAAGGAAGTTGTGGCTTTTATTGGATTTGTATCTAGTGGGTTTTAACTAACGTCTCTCGCACTTGTTGGGAGGCTGTCTAAACAGCAGCTTTTGAAAAGTCAAGGGTGGTTGCATGCTGGCCTAGGCCAGTGAGGTCCTGAGACTGGTCGGCAGTGATGCTCGGTGGTCAGTCTGCAGCAAGAGAGGGGCTTGGCACAGAGGGAGGCTCCTTGGAGGGGCCTGGGCTGTCTCCAGAGAGGGGCCTCTCCCACTGGGCGCCTGCCTCCCCATCTTACCTGGGAATTTATCAGAGCCTTCAGTCTGTGAGTGTGTGTTTGACGCCCTGTAGGGAGTCACCTGGAATTTTTCTGAACCACTTCTTCGAGCTGTTCAGCTGCCATGGGCTCTGGCGGGAGGCGTGGGACTTGCACCCTCCGGCTGGTGGCCCTTTTGAAACATGTGGCCTTATTTGCATTTCCTGGGACCCTGCCTGCTGGAAGGCTTGGTATGCCCTGGGGTGCAGAGGAGTAGGCTGAGGCTCTGTGGGGAGCCCCCTCTCCAAGGCAGCCCAGACTGTTCCAAAGCCTCTGAGGCCTTTGCCCAGCTGCCTGTGGGGGGTGCCTGAATGCATCTTTTGTTCAGACTTGTTAGATGTTTGCTGCTTAGTTTTTCTGCCACCCAGGAATAATGTCCTTAACGACCATGGTCTGAGTCCAGAGTGGCCCAGGTATTGAGGGGGCTTTGGGTACAGGGGCCAGTGTGTGGACAGGTGCTGGGCCCTGTGCTGCTGGCCAGGGGCGTGTGCAGTGCTAAAACCTCTCCCTGACCAAGACCTCCAGTCCAGTCCCCTCTGGAAGGACCAGGCCCGACAGCGCCCGCACCCTGTCCACGCCCCACACCCACACCTGGTGGAGTGGAACGGCCCCTCCTCTCATTCCACTGGGAATATGGTTCAATTTGAGCAGAGCCACGGCGAGGCCACACTTCCCTCATAAGCCTCGGGCCGGCAGACGTCAATACCGCTGGATTGAGGTGCCATTCAGACGTCAGATCTATTTAGATGAAAAGGTCTAATCAGAAAAACATTGGGGCTTAGAAGAGATGGACCAAACAATTCCAGAACAATTTATCTTAGAAATTAATTCCAAGGAAAAGTTTACCCGGGGGGGGGCTGGAGCTTAAAGTTTTATTTTCAATTTATTAAACCCCCAAAGCTTGGTGTTCTGTCTGAGCCTCCAGCGATCTCATCTCTTCTGTCTGGTGTCACTCGCATTGCCTCTGTCCCTGCTCCTGGCAGGCCAGCTCCCCAGTGTCCAGGTGTTGTCCTGGGGGTCTGTCCGCTGCCTGCAGGACACACCCAGCACTCGGGGGTCCACAGCCATTTTTGTTGCTGCCCCTCCCAGGTGAACCCCTGGGACGCTTCTCAGCACAAGCTCTTATCTCTCTACCGCCCTTGTCCCCACGCAGGGGCTGGCTCTGGAGCTGGACTGTCACCAATGCACTGTGTGGCCTTGAGCAAGGCTCTGAACCTGTCTGTGCTTCATTCACATTAGTTGTAAGATGGAGCGTGTGTGTGTGACTGTGCCTGGTATTTATGCAAATTCCTCAGATCAAGGGAAAGAAACTCAGGGGCTGATGGGTGCTGGGATGTCCAGAGACCCTGCTGGTAGCTCACATCACCCTGCCGGAGTGTAGATGGCCCTGCATGAGCTCACAGGCCCCTCCAGGAGCTCACTCAGACCCCACCCTGGGGACCTGAGGGGAGTGTGTCCCAGAAGGCTGTGATCAGAGGGGCCTGGAGCTCAGCGGGTGCCACACAGTTTCTCTGGGGCCTGGGCCTAGAACCTTCTGGCAAAACTAATGCAGACAGAGAAACAGCTGAGATGAGGCCCCTGGCACCTGCTCTCCCAAAGCGCATGTCCAGCTGCCGAGGTCCAGAGATGGGGCCTCTTCCTCGGAGGCTGGGCTCCAGGAGGCCTCCTGGGGTGGGGGCTGTAATGTTGGAGCCAGGGGGAGGCTGCCCCCACCAAGCTGGGGTTCCTGGGCTGTAGGTGGGATGGCGCCCATGGAGGACACAGGGAGGGCGAGGTGAAGCCTTACCGTTCCCTCTGCCGGGAACTCCCAGACTCCACTTCTGGGCTCCCAGAGGCTGTGCCTTCCTCTGGAGAGTGGAGAGAAGACAGACCTTCTCCAGGGAGGGAGCAGTTGCTGACGACTGCCCTGGGGGTGTTTGCTGTCCCAGTGAGGTGGCCCTGCTGTCCCACAGCCCCAAACTGAGTCTGAATTGTAGCACTGTGGAGACCCCCAGGCCAGGCAAGTCAAAAGACCAGAAAGCCCACCACTGCCATAACTGGAGGGCATGGGCAGGGTTGGGAGTCCTCTCCCTCCTCTCTGCCCACTCAGGCACACACAGGTGGGGCTGTCCTGTGTCTGTGGCCCTCAGACCTTGTCTCTCAGTAAGAATGACATCAGGCTGCCTTCTCAGCATGGCTGTGTGTGGCTGCTGAGTGCAGCACCTGGCAGCCCAGAGGTGCCGTTCCTCCTGCTGTGGCTGTGTCCTTCCTGGCAGTGCTGGGCAGGGAGAGCAGTATACTGCCCAGTGGGCCTGCTCCATTCAAGTGCTGCAAAGCCGGTCCGGTTGGCCATCCACTCCTGGTCCAGCCTTGTTAGCAGAGAGAAGTGTGACAGGTGTGGGAGAGAGACATCAGCAGGAGATGGCTGTGAGCAAGCCAGAGCAAGGCCCCCAGGGGATACTCCACAGCAGCTCCCCTCCCTCAGTGATGCTTCACAGGACTTATCCCCGTCACCATTTAGAGATGAGGGTGCTGGGGCTCAGAGAGGTCTTTTCACCTGCCCAAGGACAGCCCTGCAGTAAGTGAAGACTTGACTTTGGATCTGCCTGATGCAGGGCTCTGAGTTGCCAACCACACCCCAATAAGGCCACATACATAGGGTGTCCCTCGGTCTCCTCTGTTATCACGACTCACACTCTGCCCAAGACACTTCTCATGGTAACTACAAATTGACCTGTGGTTTTGGGGAATCAATGTATGGAGAGGTATGTGGGTGGACGGGTGAGTGGATGGATGGACTGTTGGATAGACGGTGGGTTAGATGGGTGGGTGGGTGGATGATTGGTGAGTGAATGGTTGTGTACATGGATGTATATATGTTGGATGAGTGGGTGGGTGGATGGATGGATGGATGACCAAGTGGATAGATGGGTAGATAGTTGGATGGATGGTTGAGTAAATGGGTGGATGGATACATGAGTGGAAGGTTGGTTGGATGACTAGGGGGAGGGAGTGAGGATGAGAGAGATGGGTGAAAGAAGGGGTGGGTGGGAAATGCCTGGATGTTTCCCCATCACCCCAGTGATTAGCATCTGGCCCTGCAGAGCACTCTCTTTATGAAGCCCTGGTATCTATATGGCGATGTTATTTCACACAAGGATGCAAAAGGCCATTTATTGAAGTAGAAGATCAACAAGGGCCACCACTGAATTTTGATGAATGAACAGAGCAAGGCCGAGGTTCCAGCTGTTGGTTGTCTCTTCCCTTTCTCAAGTCTCAGGACGTCTTTGGTGTCCTCCTAGGATTCGGTGTCCAGCGCACATCACAGGTTCTGAGGGTAGAAGCCTGGTTCCCATAAGTGCCCTTTTGGCCCTCGGCCTCCAGACCCTGAGCTCATGGCCTGCACATGGTGTTGGCTGTAAGGACGAGCAGGGAATCAGAAAGAGCAGTGGAGGCAGAGAGGCCAGGGCAGGGTTAGGGTGAGCACAGGCAGCTGCCCTGCTTGGGGGCTGGACTTGTCCAGCCTGTCCTCCACAAGTCCCGAGAGCCTGGAGCTGCCTCATGCAGGGTCAGGTCTCCACAGGGTCCAGACTGGGACTTTACAGCTGCACAGTCCAGAGCCAGGCAGCTCTCTCTGCTGGGTGGAGGAGGTTTCAGCTCCCGCAGTTGGTTGGAGGCGCCTCCCTGAAGGCCCCAGGCGCAGCAGAAACCGTCTGTGCCTGTCATCTGTTTTCATTGGCGATTGCAACCTAATTCTTCCAGGCACAGAAGTATGTGTTCAGATGAAGCTTTACCCCTTAAAAGGTTTCCAGTTAATTTCCTACATTCGTGCAGGAATTTCTTGGATCACAGCAGCCCTTGTTTGCTGCCTTGTTTTGGCACCCGGCTGTCTTCTCATCGATGTAGTGCAGCCCACATCCCTGCAGGTGGCGCTGAGCCACCACCGTTCTTGTGGAAGGCGATTTCCACACTCACGCTCTAATCTGCCAGCCTTTGATTTCCTCTTATGCAATAATTTACAGAATCCACTGTTGATTTAGGGATTTGGGGAGCCTAACTTAAAATTAAGTAAATACATAAACTAGGGAGTCACTGCCTTTCAAATACGAGCTATCTTCGACCAGTTCCTTGGTTAGTGCCGTGAGTCTGGCTCTCTCGGCGGCTGGCACTTAACACAACCTTTCACTAAAGGACAGAGTCCCCTGGCCCCATGTGGGGCGGATGGACCCGGGCCTGGGAGCTGAGACCCTTTCCTGGGTTGGTCCTGAGGCGCGGCCTGGCCTGGAGACTCCCCCAGGGCCCGAGGACTGATGTGTTCCACCCATCACACGCCTGGCTCCTCCTGTCTTCTGCCAGTGCTGTGGGGGTGGGCGGCACAGGAGGTACCAGAGGTGGGGTGCATGTGATGCAGGCGAGATGTCCAGGCCCTGCAGGGCCCCAGAATGGGCTGGCCTGACCCTGGACCCTCCACCCCGATGGTTCTGAGAAGGTGCTTGGTCTTTGCACCACCCTCTCCACAGGTTGGGTTTGACCCTGGGGTACAAACATCTTGCTTGAGTGCCAGGCTTCGGGAAGCTCTGTCCTGAAAACATGCACTTCTCTTCAGCATAGGAGTGAGCTCGGATCTGGACAAACTGGGCTCGTAAGATTACATCTGTTTGGGGCCTGCTAATCACAGGGATACTCTGTCCCAGGGGCAGTGACTCCAGCTTCCCTGTTGTCCAGCTTCTAGGGCCTGGATATTCCTGCTGAGGGAGGGTCTTCTGGTGAGAGCTGGGTGTGGGCTCTGCTGCCTTCCAGACGTTCAGACCTGCGTAGCAGCCAGTAGCCTCATTCCCGATCTGCAGAGATGAGGTAGCATGTGTGTGCTGCCTTCCCATGGGCTGCAGCCCCAAGTCACAGAAAAACAGGTGCCTTTCAGGGTGGGGTGTGTGGGGTGGGCCCCTCAGGAGGCCTGGTCCCAGGGTGGGGTGTGTGGTGCTTTCCCTCACCCTCTTCCCTGGTGGCTCTGGGGAAGTAGGGTTAGCTGCTGACTCAATTTCTCTCTTGGAGGGTCCCACACCTCAGCCCCTTAGCAGGAGCTGGGGAGACGGGGAGGCAGCTGCCTGTGGCCTCTCCTGCCCCCCGTGCTCCCACTGCCTGGCCGTGCCCATGCTCCCCTGGCACCAGTCTTCTAGGCTCCTCTTGCAGCTGCAGATCTGGGGTGTGTCCAGCCTCCTCATGTGACTCCAATTCCAAACGCCCTCCCAGCTGGGTCCCCCACGCCCTGCCTGCCTGGGGGCTCCTCCCCAGGGCAACTCCTTTGAGTCTTCATCCCTTGAGGTCAGGCAGGGGCCGGGCTGGGCTTCTGGGGAGCAGGGCCCTTCCCGTGTGCCCAAGGTGCCTGGACCTTGGGAGCAGCCCCTTGAGCTTGGGGTCCCACCTTGTATGGGCATGGTTACTGAGGACGTTTCTGTGGGGCAGGGGCTGCAGTTAGGGGGAACAGGGCACAAACTCCACCCTGAAGGGACAGTGTGGCCTGAAGCATGAAGCGTCTTCTGGAGAACTAACCAGGAAGGGCGCCTGGCATGCCTGCCCTGCGGACATCACCCTCCTGGAGCTCAGGGCTGTGGGCTTGTCCAGCAGAGAGGCCACCTGGTGCCTGGCCAGGTAGGTCTGGGGTCCAAGTCCCTGCCTGGAGGTCTTATAGCCCAGGAGGAGACACAGAGCTGTCTGAGCCGCCCTGCAGGGTGTGGGGAGCTCACATTGACACCTTCAAGCAGCTGAGGCTGGGCATGTGTCCTGAGGACCGGCCAGCTGCAGCCGGGCCAGCCTTGCACATGGGCCTTCCTGTTCTGGTTTGTCCCTTGTGAGAAGAGTATGGTTCTATATTCCTGGCCAGCAGGCTTGGTGTCAGGGCCACTCCCAGAGGCCTACAGTCCAGCCCAAGAACAGCCACTGTTCCTGGAGATGGCCCTGGACTCCACCATGCCCATGGCTGCTCGCTGCTGCACTCTGCAGCTCCCATCCACACTGTGGAATCCCACAGAGCCCTGAGTTTTCCAGTGTCTCAGGGTAGACCAGGACCGTGCCTGTTCAGACTAAGGGTTAACAGTTGGCAGCAATCGCAGGCTTCCCCTCTTCGGGGCCTGGGGCTGAGCCATGGCCACCACTCCTCTCCATGAGTCAATGGGCTGCTCCCGGGAACCCTTCATTAGCCTGGTTGTGTGGTGAGTCAGCACATGACCCCTGGCCCTGCCACGTTTAGGAGGAGGCAACCTAGGGCGAGCGGCCCCCTTCAGGGCCAGGGCCTTCCCCCTGTGGCCTTACCTGTCCTGACAGCCAGTTCAGTCAGAGGCATCCCTAGAGACTCCCTCTGCCTTGAGGAACAGGCAGGAGGAAGCCAGCAGTTCCAGCCAGACGAGAGACGTTTTAGTGACCAGGCTTCAACTTCGACATACCCCTTGTTTTAAAAGATGTCTTTATTATGAAACTAAAAATACAGGGTTTGCAAAACACTAAAATACACAAAAAGAAAATTAAAAATAAGTCATCCATAACTTGGCCATCTAGAGACAACGCCTGTTAATGTTTTGGATGTATCTCCCTCCTAAGTTTGGGCCTTCCCAAGGTTGTTATGTAGACAGCAGGAGTCATGTCTCTGCTCACTCCCACCCAAAAGATACAACGGTTGATTCTCAACTAAAAGCCTTTTTTTATTATCATAAACAATAAATCTTAACCAGATTCACCTGTGTGGATTGCTTATTGTCTTATTTTCTTCCCCTTTCATGTTAAATTATTGATGCCATGAATACAGATGAATTTTTCCCACTCTGCTATTGTTTCCCAATTAAAACAAAGTACAAAGCAGCCAAGTGCACGTGGAAAGTGGGTAAGTTTAACTTTTGCAGAACAAGAGCAGGGGCTGCTGAGCCCCCTGGGAAGGTTGGGCAGCTCCAGTGAGCTCGGCACAGTCTGCAGAGGCTAGAGGAGCCCAGGTGTGCTGGCCAGGAGGGGTCAGGGTCCAGTTTCATACAATGTGACAGCCACAGCAGGAGAGCAGCCTATGTGGTAACTCCAGGACCCCTCTTGGGCCCTGCCCTCTACAGGGGCCACCCAGTGGAGCCAGGCCCCATGAGTTACGGGGTCATTTTAGCTCTGGGCAGTGGCCTGCAGGTCTGATTGTAGGTTCAGCTGCTGGTTGTTCCTGTGTTTTCCCAGAATAGAGGGTGGGAAACTTCCTACCTTGGAGGGCTGGGACACTTCAGGCTCCGCTATTGCTGAGGCTGCCCAGATCTTGTCCTGGCTGTGCAGGGTCCCCTCCCACTGGCCAGCTGGCTGCAGAAACACCACCCTGTGGAGAATGGCTATTTCTGCTGCCTGCCCCTGCACGAGGCACCTGTGCCCGTGTGGCCATGTTTGCTGTCAAGGTGTGGAGAACTCCAGTTGGTAAATAGCACAATAGTAGTGGCATTAATTAATAACAAAAATTCTAATGCAACTCACTCATTCAAGACAATTGTCATAAGTGCCATGATGACACTTGATAAATGGGCCTTGTATAATAGTGTGGTTTAGGCAATTATAGAATAATTATAACCATGGAATTCTAGGCAGTGTTATAAAGTCAAGAAAAATCTGGATTATAACTGCTGTTAGTTTAGGGAAGCTGAGAGGGTTTTTGCACCATGTGGAACATCTTTAACACAAACACAAATTCTCTCCCTATAACAACTGCAAGTTACTTAACAAGGCAATAGCCTTCCAGAGTTAGTGGTGGTCTCGAAGGGGCCTGGAGCCCTACTGTCCAATGTAGCGGTCACTGAGAGGACGGAGCTGGGTGATGTGCCACTGGGGAGGGGGCAGCAGAGGCTGGGGCGGGGGAACAAGATGTAGGTGTCTGTGCTGAGTGAGTGTCGGGAGAGGGGAGGGCAGGGCTCCCAGGTCCAAGCCATGTGGGGCACACCTGGACCACGGTGGTCCAAGGCATGTCCAGCTATGCTCCAGCCGGCACCAGGACCCATGGCTGTCCATCCCATGGGAAAATCACTGGGAAAGTTTGATGTAGTTTTATGTGTCAGAGTGAGACTCAGACAGGGTCATCATTTAGCTAGTAATGACCACATCAAAGATGATATTAACAGACCGAAACAACAATAGCCACACCCTCACCAAGAAATAAGAATAAAGTAAGTCTGTGCAAGACACACACACCAACAACTATGAGTGAGCTCTGAGAAGGAGGGAAACAGATGGAGATGCACAGATCCTGGATCAGGAGGCTCAGCAGCGTGGAGACTTCAGTTCTACTCAGCTGGTCTGTGAGCTCCAGGTAACCCCAGACGACTTTGTGCAAAAGCGACAAGCTGACTTTGAAATTTATGTAGAAGGCAAAGGATGGAAAATAGGGAAAATAATTTTGGAAAAAAAAGTGAAGTTGGAAGACTTATACTACTTTATGGCGAAGTTGGAAGACGTATCCTTACTTGATGCTAAGATTTATGATAAAACCACAGCAAACAAGACGGTGTGACGTTGGCATAAAGACAGCTAGACGGTTCAATAGATCCAACAGGATAAAACAAATTACCTAAAAACAGGCCTAAGAATTGCTATCTGCATGGAAACAAAATGAATTTCAGCCCTTTCTTCACACCATGCAGACATTGACTGACCATAGATCACGATTAAATGGAAAGTTAAAACTATAAAATTGCTAAAAGAAAATATGAAAAAAACTTTGTTACCTTAGAAGCCAAAATTTTCTCATCTAAGACACAAAAACACAAAGTGTAAAAGAAGATTTAATAAATGATACTTGATCAAAATTAACTGTTTGAACATATGATTCATCCAAAAAGATATATAAATAAAGATAGCAAACACGTGAAAATGTTTGATACCATTATTAATTGGAAAAAAAAGCTAGAACTGTAATGAGATATCATTACATACCCATAAGAATGGATAAAATGTAAAGGTTTGACAAAACCCAGTATTACATTCCTAGATATTTACTTAAGAAATAAGAAGATTGGGGACCCACAAAGGCTTGTGGATGGGTGCCCATTGCAGCTTCCTTAAGACAGCTGAAAACTGCAAACAACCCCCGTGGCCATGGATGGGTGCAAACTTTGCACACAGCGCTACGTGCGATGTGCTGGACACTGTGTGTACATGTTACATACCACGGAAATCTCCGGAGTAACAAAGAACATGCAAGAAAACGGTGACGTCACAATCACGCGCCGTGCAAGGAGCCGGACGCTGGAGCACACTGTGAGAAGTGGTTTGTAGTCAGCTCAGGGAGAGACAAGCCTGACTGATGTCACAGAGACGGGGACTTGCCTGGAGCTGGGTCTGAGAGGCAGGAGGGGCAAAGGGAGCCCCGGGGTGAAGGAGCTGTCTGCACCTCCATCATGCTGTGGGGCACATAATGTACATACTTGAATTTATTTTATGTGGATTCAAAATGACTTGGAAATAATCAGAATGAAGACAATTTGTGCCCACACACACATGCACACACACTGACTTAACTGGGGCCGCCATGGCAGAGAACCACAGCCTGGGTGGTTAATAAACAACAGAAACTTATTTCTCAGAGTTCTGGAGGCTGGAAGTCTGAGAGCAGGTGTGCTGGGGTCTGGTTCCACTGTGACCTCTCCCTGCTTCCTGGACGGCTGTCTTCCCTCTGTCCTCACACAGTGGAAGGGATGAGGGCTCTTCTGGGCTCTCTTCATAAGTCACTAATCTCACTGACAGGGACTCTGCCCTGGTGACCCCATCAGCTCTCAGAGGCCCCCAATAGCATCGAATTGTGGGCTGGGATTTCAACACATGCATCTGGGGAACAGGAAGGCTTAGTCTGAGGCACATACAGAAATAACTAAATGCAGACATCTATAATAAAGGGGTAAATATGTGCATATTCATGTACTATACAAGTTTCCTTATTGAGAGTCTACAGAGACGGCTGCTAACCTGAATTGGTTATTTGTTGATATTGATGGATATTGCTGCAGCTGCCGCCAGATTGTCCTGCCTCCACACCACAGCACCCCAAGCACTTGTTTCATTGAAATCCCAGCAACAAATTTTTAAGAAAAGAAAAAAGTGTAAAAGTAGGAAATACAGAAAGGAAACTCTGTCTTCCCCATGGTACCTCAACACCCTGCAGGGCAGGCAGAGGTGCTGGTCTGCTCGTGCCCCCAGTGCTCGAGTTGGGTGACAAGCCCCAAGTTTGCCCTGACCACACGCGATGCAGAGATGTGTGTGTGTGTGTGTGTGTGTGTGTGTTTACGGACCACACGTATGCTCCTTTGAGGAATAAGGTGCACTCATGTCTCCGTGTGAGTCTGTCTTTCTCTTAGTGTTTGTAGAAATCTTTAGGTATTAGGGTTAAGCGCTCAGTCTCATGCGGAGCCTGGCTCTTCCTCGCCTAGCACTGGGACTGTGTCAGATAGTCAGGGACGCACAGGTGCTCCCTGTTCACACCCCTTGGGACACACACTCTGAGGGTGTGCTCAGACACCGGTCACGGGGAGGCCCCTGCTGAAGTTCTTGGTATTGGGTGGTACCAGGCTACTCAGGTTGGTCATGTTGAGGGAACCCCACTTTTCTTGAGTTCCTACATAAGATGGTCAGACGTCCATCCATTTTTCATCTTAAGAGAAAATGGACCCATGCTGGGCCATTCCCATGAAAATCCAGTGAGGTTTTCATGAAGTGTCCTGGAACCTGGGCTCTGGGAGTAGGGTGCCGTCCTCTAATCACGAGAATGTGTACCCCACAAACATGCCTAGGCCAGGGTGAGAGGCAGGTGCACAGCACTTTGCTTGGGAAAGAGAATTAGGCATGAGGAGCTGGCCTGTGTTTCCTCCATCCTTTCCGAGCTGCACACCAGTCTCCCTGTTCCCTGTGTACCAGGGAACAGGGAGACTGGTGTGCAGTCTTCACAGCATTTGAAGAATTTCAGAGCATTCTGAGATCCCGGGAGGGCATGAGAAATGCCTTTGCTTGGGGTTCTGATTGTTGCTTTAGGCAGCAATGTGTTCCCAAATCTGGACAGGGGAAGTGTGGCCCCTGGCTGGGCACCCAGGAGGGAATGCCTGGGCAGGTGCACCTGCAGACAGTGCAGACCCGCGGTGCCTGTGCTGCCAGCCAGTTTCGCTTCCAGACTTGCTCGCCAGGACTTGCAACTCCAGCAGCAGGAGGAGCTTGGAGCTGCCTCCCGGCCCCAGTGCCCAACCCTTTTTGTGGTGCCAAATGCTAGGAGTGGACCCTGAGTGGCCCTGCATCCCTTTCTCGTGTCCCTGGGCTGTGGCAAAGGGGCCTCCCACCCTGGTGTCCACTCCATGCTCGGGCCCAATTGGGCCACTATTCCCAGCCTCCTGAGGCCAGGGGTCCCTATGCACACAGCTGGGCTGAGTGTTCCCACAACTGTGCTCCATGAGGATATGCCCCATCCTGTCCTGGGAATCTCTGCCCCCCTTGACCACAGACATCTGAATCCCCCCAAATCCCTGTCCCTCATCTGCTTCTTGGGCTCATGTTCACCCGTTGTCATTCTCTGACACCCCTCTCCACTAGGCTCCACAAAGTTGGGGTTTGTGGCTCGGCATCTGTGGCTCAAGAGGCTAAGGCGCCAGCCACATACACCTGAGCTAGTGAGTTTGAATCCAGCATGGCCCACCAAACAACAAGGACAGGTGCAACCAAAAAATAGCTGGGTGTTGTGGTGAGCGCCTGTAGTCCTAGCTACTTGGGAGGCGGAGGCAGGAGAATCTTTTGAGCCCAGGAGTTGGAGCTATGGGTAGTGAGCTATGATGCCATAGCACTCTACCCAGGGTGACAGCTTGAGACTCTTTCTCAAAAAGAAAAAGGTTGGGGGGTTTACGCCTTGTTCTCCCCAGCTGAGAGTGCTGGGGAACAGGCCGTAGTTATCATGTTCATCACTCTTTCTTTACGGAGGCTTCCCACATACCAGGTGCTGTTTCCAGCATCTGTGTGAACTGAATACTGGCTCATCATGGCGGCCTGGGGGCCAGGGGTGGTTTCCTTTGCCCAGTGTTCAGATGGGACAGGAGGCACCAGAGAGCTGCAGGTCGCACCGCCGCCTCACTCCTGAGCCTCGCCACAGGGCTGTGCTCCTCTTTTTTATTTGGTCTTTTTAAAATTCAAATTAATATGGGCGGAGCCTGTGGCTCAAAGGTGTAGGGCACTGGCCCCATATACCGGAGGTGGCGGGTTCAAACCTAGCCCCAGGCAAAAAAAAAATATGAGGGCACAAAGTTTTAGAATACATTGTTCTCATTTCCAAGGTAAAATTCCAGTTGTAAAAGAGTCCCTCACCCAGGGGGAAGTGTTATATACCCAGGAATGGTGCCCATTAGGTGAGAGCCCCCCAATGCCCTCCCGCCTCCATCAATTGTCCTCCCCCTGTTCCTCTCCCCTGTCTCCGTACTAGACTATATTTGCGTTCTATTGTCCATATGAGCATGTAATTGTTAACATATTGGTTTCATATTAGTAAGGAGTACATTGGATATTTATTTTTCTTGCAATACTTTATTAAGAATAATGTGTATTGGGTGGTGCCTGTAGCTCAAAGGAGTAGGGTGCCAGCGCCATATACCAGAGATGGTGAGTTCCAACCCAGCCCTGACCAAAAACTGCAAAAAAAAAAAAAAAAAAAAAAAGGAAAGAATAATGTGTTTCAACTCCATCCAGGTAAACATAAAAGATGGAACGTCTCCATCTTTTTTAATGGCTATGTAATATTCCACGTTATACATACACCACAGCTTGGTGATCCATTCATGGGTTGATGGGCACTTAGGTTGCTTCCACGACTTGGCAATTATGAATTGAGCAGCAATAAACATTCTAGTGCAAATGTCTTTGTGGTAAAAATGATTTTTGTTTTTCTGGGTAGATAACCAGTAATGGGATTGCAGGGTCCAATGGAAGGTCTACATTTAGATCTTTGAGGATTCTCCATACTTC
>CAUYRH010064610.1:0-13881 GCA_963574655.1 Perodicticus potto
AAAAAAAAAAAAGAAAAGAAAACTTTGTCAATTGGGTATGTATAACATTTTAAGCAGGTCACCCAGAGAGAGTGGGACAAAGTTAATGTTGGCTTTGCTGACCCTTTCCTTGAAGAGCCACCCAGCAAGTCCATGGGCAGGACCTGGGGGTGGGTGCCGTGGCAGGGAACGCAAAGCAGCAGGGGTAGGAGGGGGTCTGTATTCGGAAGGAGTGTTCATTGCAAATGGACAGGCAGGCAGTATCGTAGAAAGGAAGATTTAAATTTCTTATTTGATACACAACATTTAAGGACACGATAAATACTGTAAAATATAGTTGCTAAAAAAATAATTGCTAGAATAATTTTGAGTCATTTATATGTATCTGTTAGAAAATTTCTGTTAATGAACTATAGGGTCTCAGTTTTGCTTTTGAGGGGATTTGTTGGTCTAATTCATGTCCAAGACCCTCACTTAGCAGATGTCCTTTCTGTGCCCAGCCTGGGCTCCCATATCTGGGCTCCCATTTCACCGTCTTTCAGAATCACCACAACGTCTCCACAGACACTTTACCAAAAGCTCGGTTGGACCACAGTTGGTTTGCTACTGTCACAAGGCACCTTCCGTTCTGCAGAGAATCAACCTCAAGCAAAGCCAGTCAACATTTTTATTGATAAGGGGAATTGTCACTTGTCCATTACTGAAAGCTCCCAGTTGAGATCTCTAGCTCACTAGATCATAACAAGCTCTCTTTTGCCATATGCAAAATAAAATCCCAAGATCTTAAATGAAGAAATTTCTGAGTCAACTCAAACCAAGGTAGTAGAAAGACACCGTCTGGATAAACAAAATGGAGGGGAAATATACACAGAGCAATGCCATGACCAGAACGATGGAGATGTAATTGAACTGAAAATTCAATTGAATTGAATTGAACTCAGTTTTCTGAGTCAGACAAACTTCTCAACCCCACTTTTGCCACTGACTTGCTGGCCAGCCCTTCACTTCCCTGTTGCTGGAATCCTTCCATTATATAATATCAATTATTCATCCACCAATCTAGAATACACAAAGTTGTTTGCTTTATTCATTCAAATACATATTTGCATTGAGTTTTATACTTGGTTAATGTGAAAAGCAGCGTTTTTCAAACATGTGCTCTGTGGGAGAAAATTAAATCTCCAATCTTTTTAGTATCAAAGGAATAGGGTTACCTACAATTAGAGGCTTAATAGTGGTCCCTAGCCCAGGCCTGACACCCCTGGACCTGGACAAATGATTTTTTTTAACGGCTAAGACAGTCTGGATTGTAGTTCCAGATTGAATGTCATAAAGTCAGTAGTTGATAGAGTCTCTGTGGGTTCAGAGTTTAGTGGCCGAAACTCAATGTCAGTCAGCTGAGCCGATGGAGATCATAAATCTAGAACATGAGCTCATGCTGTCCAAACCCTCTGAGAGCAAGCGGAATGCAAATGAACACATGAGCTGGCCTGGTTTGAGAACTGAGTCTGCTGGTCTGTGGGGGTTTCCCTTTCCCAGCCAGTAGACCCACTATGGGTCAATTGCTCAGTGAGCTCAACTTCGCATCACAGAATGCTGGGTGTTGGTAGGGGTAACTTGTGCTAGAGGTACTACCCAGGAGTGCCCGTCTGCTCCAAGGCAGATCTCAATACCAAGGAAAGAGGCTGGTTGCCCTGAAATAGAGCACACTCTTGTCTAAATACAGTTTATTCCATGGCTTGCCTCTTCCTAGCCCTATACATAACACTCCCTTCCATGACTGCAAACCAACAACTACCCAAATTGAAATTCTGCTGAGGCAAGCACAGCTCTCTTACCATGGTACGTTCCAGGATTTTGCTGACAACATCCTAAGACCATTGGCAGCATCACAACACACAATCCCTTAAAGCAGTAGTTCTCAACCTTCCTAATGCCGCAAGCCTTTAATACAGTTCCTGTGGGTCACGACCCACAGGTTGAGAACCACTGCCTTAAAGAAATCTCTTTCATTTTCTGTTGATCCTTCTCAGCTTTCTTTTCCCAGGACACATTTCCTTACCTGGTCCCCAAATTGTGAGGACATACCTTCTACACCTGCAACTTCCCCCAAGTGACTGAACAGACACACATGCCCCTCAGGTGTCTATGAAGGCAGAGTCAAAATGCATCTCCTATGTATTCCACACACCCAGGTGTTTTTAAATGAGTTACACTATTATAATAAGGGAAATCACATCCACACAGGCTATCATTAGCTTTGTCTCAGGAAAGGATGGTATGTTGCATGGTTCCCCAAGGATGGTCCATGAACCAATTGATTCAAAATCAATCCAATTGTTAAAAAATACATATCCCCCAATTCTTACACCAAACCTAAAAATTAGAACTTCTTTTGGTGGGACACAGGAATATGTACATTTTTACTTTCCTGGGCATTTCTTTCTTTTTTTTCTTTTTTTTTTGGAAACAGAGCCTCAAGCTGTCACCGCAGGTAGAGTGCTGTGGCATCACAGCTCACAGCAACTTCCAACTCCTGGGGTCAAGCGATTCTCCCACCTCCACCTCCAAGTAGCTGAGACTACAGGCACCCACCACAATGCCCAGCTATTTTTTGGTTGCAGCTGTCATTGTTGTTTGGCGGGTTCAGGCTGGATTCGAACCCGCCACCTCAGGTGTATGTGGCTGGCACCTTAGCCACTTGAGCCACAGGTGCCGAGCTGCATGGGCATTTCTAAATGTTTTTTAGCTACAATCCCAGTCCTGTTACTACTTGGGGACATACACTGGGGAAGTTACTAACCCTCTCTGAGCCTTAGTGTCCTTATGTGTAAAGTATTTACAGTGCCTGTCCCTTAGGAATTTTGTGAGGTATAAGTGAGGCAACATGAGGGAACCATCTGACACAAAGTAGGCCCCTCAGATATGGTGGCCACCAATGGTATCAAAATAAAACAGCAGTGCAGATGGGAATGACTCTGTGCGAGAGCAGGAAGAGCCAAGCCGAGAGGAACAGGGCACAACAGTGGGCAGCACAGGGGACAAGGTCAGGCCGGAGGTGCTGGGCACCGGTCAGCTCAGTCAGCAGGACGTGCCTGGCATCCAAGCACAACTGCAAAACAGGAGGGTGGTCCCAGCTAAGGGACGAGTCCAGGACCACGTGCAATGACAAGGAAGTGGTGGCCGAGCCTGGGTGACCCCCCCCCCGGGACTCTGCAGCAGGGCTCCTGTCCCTCAGAGCAACGGGCTGTGGGCAAGCTGGTTCCAAAGACAGGGACTTATGGGCGGCACCTGTGGCTCAGTGGGTAGGGGGGCGGGTTTGAACCCAGCCCCTGCCAGCTAAAACCCAGCAATGACGACTGCAACAATAATAAATAAAGAAATAATCCTAGATTCTATTTATTAAAAAAAAAAAAATGAAGACAAGGTCTTAGGTTACAAAGATCAAGATAGACACCCAAGAGGGCTGGACCCAGAACTCCTCAAACTCCCCCAGACAGCTTCAGGAGTCTTTATCATAAACTGGTTCGACTCAGGCAAGAGCCACACTGTGGGACTGGATGAACCCAGGCAGCAAGTCCTGGAGAGGGCGGCTGGCGTGGCCAAGCACCTCATTTGGGCAAGTGAAGTGAGGAGGGCAGAGGTGAGCAGCAGGCCCGACCGTAAAGGCCTTCTCCTGCTGACAGAGCTGGAAAGCTTCTCGTTCAGCTTCTTCCTCCTAGCCCATTGTCTGGAGAGAGAAAGAGCCAAGCCACACTGCTGTGTTCCTTAGGAGCGAACAGTCGGAGAGGCAGCACTGAGCTGGGTGCTAGGGAATGGCAGTAGAGAATCTGGGGAGAAATAGGGAAGTGAGAGGCTTCCTAAAATTCGGAAGCACTAGAGAAGAGGACAGAGAATGCAAACGAATTTTTGTAACCTATGTATGGAAAACTCTCAAACCTTAGCAAAGTTCTCAAAGAAAGGTGGGACCCCTGCTTCTGCTCTGCTTCCTTAAATGCTGCACTTGGAGACTGGACCACGTGGCCCGAGCTCTGTAATGGCTCCAGTTAGTGCAGCGGTTCTGAGCCTTCCTAATGCCGCAACCCTTTCATACAGTTCCTGCGGGTCACCACCCCCAGGTGGAGAACCGCTGGGTTAGTGGGAAGTGCAGAGCTGGGCACACAGAGTAGCACCTGCAAGGCCTCCCTTGTCAGATCTAGAGGGGAAGAGAGAAAAAAGGGCTAGGCACCCCTGCATCAGCCTCCTGGGCTGTCAAGGCCCGACCTCAGCCCTCCCCAAAGTGCCTGCCCAGCCCTAATCCCATTGCCCAGCTCCCTGCCTCTCCCTCATGCCTGTTGTCCCTTCCCTAGGGTATTAACCCTCTCTAAGAGCAATATGGACGTTGCTACATCTCGGCCCACCCCCACCCCAGCCCAGTTCCCTTCAGCCTCCCAGCAACTCTCAGTCTTGGTGCACTCACCTTTTGTTCATTCCAACAATCCATGAGGAGCTTGGTAGACAATCCCCATCCCCAGTAGATTATGTCCCAGTAAAGGCTGATTATTTCTCAAGCAGTAAGTTTCTCAGAAGTCAGGATGAGCACCACCGAAGCTCTCCAAGGATAAGAGACCCAATTCCAGATCCCTCAAAAATGGAGATAAACCAATGCAGGAAAAGGAGGTAAACTATCCCAGAAACCCACACTGGTTTAATCCGGGGATGGCGGGGCGTGGGTAAACATTATACAAGGATCCAGCATCCTCCCTGGACTCCACACACCAGACTTGGGCAATCAGAGTAATTCTAGACCTTGCTCACCTGGGGACAGAGGTGCTGTTGATCTCCTGTCCTGTCAAGCTTGGCTCGTAAATAGAGCAACTTAAATCCTGCACAGAGGGAGGTAGAGGCTGGGAAATTGCTATGGGGTGGGGGAATGGCAAGGTCTGGGCACCCAGAACCTCTGAGGGGCACAGGACAAGGGCGTCAGTCACAGAGAGGCACTCTCAGGAGTAGGAAACAGGTCAGAAGGAAGGAAGGAATGGAATCTTTGCTGGGCACCTACCAACAAAGGGGGGTCAGTAGAGGCTGTGTGTACGTCATCTCTCTTAATTCTTGCACTGTAGAAAGCATTGACTCTATTTTTCAAGCTAAAATAACTGAGGCTGGGTTTCTCCTAAGTTGCAGCTAATTCGTGGTGGGTCTTAGGTTTGAACACCTATCTGCATATCTGGTCCTACAACCTGGGCTTGTTCTCACAGCACCAGTGAGTGTGGATCAGACAGCAAGGGCCAACACAGACTCAGCCCTAAAAGTGCCATATGTGAAACCACCTGGGACTTCTGGTGCTGGATGGAGAGAGGAGTAGGGACACAGGTGAATCAAGTCTGGCCATGTGTCCAGGATGGTTGAAGTGGAGGACAGCTGAGCCCAGGGTTCGGGTATTATCCCATTTTTGTAAACTTGGAATTTTCTGTGTGGACAGTCAAGGTAACACACAATTTCCCTGGTCTTACCAATCACTAAACAGATGCTCTGGTTTCGTGCTTCCTTTGATTATAAAACTCAGCATTCTGGGTAAGAAAGAATTTTCACTCTTCTAGGAATTTGTTTCTGTATTGGGTAAGTACACACATGAGGCAGAGTTCCAACATATAAAATATTTGCAGTAATTTCATGTTGTATGAAATAAGAGACTTAATAAAGAGCCTTTTCTCATTATAATATTAAGTGAGAAAAGGGATATAAAACCATATTTAAGCGATAAAATGAATTTTATTTAAATACATGTATAGGAGAAGGAAATACACAAAGTAATAATGGTAGAATTAATTCTCTGATTTTTACAAGCTCAATATTGAATATGTATTAATTTTAGGAACAGCAGAAAGATATTTTAAAGGACATTTTTTTCCTTAATGGACTTTTGGGACACAGAACTGGATCAATTGAAGTCTTTGGTCCATAACACTCTGTCATCATTAGTTTAGCAATGCTTTCTCAATCTTTAATGACAGCTACTAAATCCCAAATTGCTATCACGTGCCAGGCAATGCATAGGTTATTTCTAATCTTTACAGAAATAAAGAAGGGGAGTTAAGAATCTTGACCAGGGTACACACTGATTTTTGAACTCACATCTTCTGACTCCAAAGCCTCTTTCTCTAGAACCCCTTACCACTTGCCTCTTCAGCTTTACACTCCAGAGTAAAGAAGGGAAGGACAGACACCACAAACAGTTCTCAGGAAGAGAATGACTAGAACTTGACATCTCTGACCGTGGGTTTCCTCTGCCCTGTCCTGATTCATATTGCCCAGCTGTCTGAGTCTGGCCAGGATGGGGCTGATTAATCACCATCTGGTCAAGAAGACAGGCTACCCTATCCTTCCATCCCCTGACCTAAGAAACTGAATCCCAACACCTGACTCTATGGATTGGTCACTTCTGATTATCCTGTGACATAGCCATTGTCTATTCAGCTACCTGTCTGTGATTTAGTTATGGGCTTCAGAAGGGAGAAATCTTCTCACTATTGCATCTAGGGAAAATAGGCCCAGATCACCTTCTTCTCCCTCTGACAGCAGAAGAGGCTGCAGTCAGCCTAATAACCGTGATGAAGTACAGAGTGCAGGGGGCAGGTTTGGGTCTCTAGGGAGCCTAGAGATAGACAATGCAGACAGGAAAAAGTCTAGAATCTGAGCTGGAAATTAAGATGTTTTGGACAATTGCCTAGATGGGCAACAAGTGCTGCTGGCCTCTTGGGTTAAGTGAGCAGGTTAGCCAGTTCAAAACCAGCTTGCATAGTGACCTGGTCAGCAAGACAGGTCTGCAAATTACGGGTGATGTTGAGTCCTAAAGCAAACCTAATATGTTTTCCTACTCATGAAATGTGAAGACACCTGCTCCTTGGCAGGAAAGTTCTTGTTCTATGAAGTGTGTTGAACAACTCAATGAATGGGATGATATACATAGCTCTATTTTATGACAAATTCCCCTGAAATGGCCAAATCATTTCCCCTGGTGAGTAACGCTGCCCACCGCACACCAATTCCCCCGTGGTAGGTTAACCACTGTGGCGGCACAGCTGTGTGCGGTCTCTCACACCTACCTAAACGTCCCACGGTCAATGCTCAGTTCTATCTGTTTTCCATACAGTTGGAGATCTGGGTGTTAATCAGTAATGAAGGCTACCTATACTTGGTCTCTTCTTTGTTTACTCAAATTACAACAGCCAATTGTACCCTGGGCTTCACAGCCTCCTCAACTATAACAAAAACAGGGAGTTATCAGACTTGGGAGAAAAACAGCCCAGGAGAGTTTGGGATCACTTTCTTCATTGAAATGACAACTAAGAGGCGATACATACCATGGAAATATATCATCCACCTTTGCTAATAAACAAGCGTAAACTAAGACTGAGGAGGATAAGAGTTAATTCCTAAAGAGTAATTGCTAAAGAAAATGGGGCCTGATTCTCTGTAGTAGGCAAGAAGTGAATCATCACTGAATTGGATTAAAGTAGCTCATTGGTCCTTCCTAAATAATATGGTCAACTGCTTTGGCCTCAGTTGTCTGGCTACCAACTTTAGTAAGCCGTAGCTGCTTGCCTGCTTTTCTCAGGGTCCCTTTGGGCCACATACATTTGACTATCTCACCTCACAACTGGCTGTAATTCCAAGCACTGATCCTGAAATATACAAAGACTTAAGATATTTAGAATAAGAAAGCAAGCACTTGGCCCTCAGTTAGAAGCTTTCAGATATTTCTACTTTTGGAAATTTCTGCCAAATGAAGTGTTCCTTGCTCTGTTTTTAAGGAGCAGAAAATATCTTATCAAATAGCTTTAATGATTTGAAGAATGAAGTATCGGTTATTAAGGAGAGTTCAATTCTATATTTTTGTGATTCAAAACTGAGGAGCCTTATGTCAAGTTAATTTACCTTCAAAAGCACCTAGTCTTTATGAGTATCTGGTTTTAGCAGATGTGGGTATTTTGTTTTTGTTTTTTGGTTATTGTTGTTGTTTTTAGCATAAAGGGAAAATGGTGGGGGAAATACGCATTATATTTTATTCAACCCCAAGTTGAAAAATAGTTTAAGAGACTCTGCTGATGAGGTTGCAGCTGGGTTCATTGAAGCCTAATTTACATGCCAGTAATACACAATCCTGCCCAGAGTGCTGACTACCACTGGGCTGAGACCATGGATGGCTTGCTGTGCAATATTAGTAACAACAATAGGCAGGACATTATCACAAATGTTTTGAATGAAGCCCCCGACCTCTATTTCAAGGTTTACAAAAATCTACAATTTTCCAGGCAGTGGTAACCACAGAGAAACCAGCCTTAATTATAGAAAAAAAAAAAACAAAACAGCAACTGCACATATGGCTCTGACCATTGAACTCCTCAATTACCATGACTCAATCCTACATTCACTGTTGTAGAAACGCACTAGGATCTGGGGACCCAGAGCTAGCTAAGGTTATGATTCACGACCTCAAGGAGGTTAAGGTCTTTAACACATTAACTTAAATCTTCGCATGTTTTCTGAATCACAAAAAAAACTGATGGAGAAAATGAATGATAAATTAAATCCAGGTGGAAAAACAAGTGGCTGTACAGAAGAAAATGAAGAGAGGATGTTGTATAAAAATGTCTTTACCGAAGTGCTATAGGAAGTTAACTAAAGGTTATGCTAGTACTCAAAAATATATAGTGCCCCAATACACCTGGCATTATTCTGGTAGCAATTGAAACAAACTTTATTTCTTCCCTAATAACAACAGTTAGCATTTAAACAGTGTTTATTATATGTCACACAACATTCTGAGCACTTAACATATATGAACTCATTCAATCCTCAAATAACCCATGAAGTAAGTACCAGCATTATCCCCATGTTACAGATGAGGAAACTGAGTGTAGCAATTCATCCAGTACTATGAAGCAAATAAATGATGGAGCCAGAATTTGAGCAACCTATCTTTAGACATTGTGTTCTCAACTGGTATATTATTTCCTTATAAAAAACAATTATACTAAAAACAAAAGAACTATACATAAACACTGGGTATTCAAGTTGTTAAATTTGTTTCTCATGGGGATACAGATTAATAATTCTGAAGTCGCTTTGCATTGAACAATATGATGAACAAATAATTAAATGGATGGTGGTTGCAAGTTTTCTTACTGTTTGGTGAGGGAGTAACAGATAAATAAGAAAGGAAGGTTATAATTGGATTATAGTCAGAGACATCAGTATAAGCTCATGTTTAGCTTGTTATATATACAGATGGATAAACACAGAGATAACTGCACTTACGTGTTGATATGGATAACATACACACACGTTTCTTAGCTCGGTCTGCTGACAGGGCCTGGAAGCAATGAGACCCCAGAAGCAATGAGCACACATACCACCTAGATCTTGGTTTCTAAGTATCATTTATAATACAAGGAACCAGGGACGCCTGGAGAAATGGCTTATTCTAGGGCTGGGGCAAGGAAAATATAAGATGTACCCAGAGCATCTTACAGTATCAGAAAATAAGGAAGTACTTGAAAAACAAAGGATGTGTCAAAGGGTATCAATGACCAAAGCTAGAACAATTTAAGCAACAAAATAAATAACATCCTAGTGGATAACTGCTCAAAGTATAAAATAAACCTACATATGTTCATACCGATGTAAGTAAATAACTGGTTAAATTTACAAATGGAGAGAACAGACAAAAATTCCTTACATAATAATTCTAAATAATGTATACAGACACTCTCTACCCTGGGAAGTAAAGCTGATCCCTTCCCTCTCCTCCCTGCTTGGGGATGGGCTAGATTTAGTGACTCACTTACAAAGAATACAGTAGGGAAGTAGAAAAATAATACCATTACAGTGGAGAAAGTTGCCTGGCAAATGCTACTCTAACCAGAAAAGGTTAACATCCTCAGTGATAGCGGACTGCTGTCATGTACCCTGTCATGTAATGTGACAAGAAACTCCACCTCTGTGATCTACTTTCTCAAAACCCTGTCTAATCATGAGAAAATATTAGACAAACTCAGACTGGAAGACATTTTATAGAATATCTAGACAGTTCTCCTCAAGACTGGCAATATCATTAAAGACAAGGAAAGACTGAGAAACTGTCACAGACGAGAGGAGAACAGGGGGTGTGATGTCTAGACACACTGAGGCAGCTGGGATTGGATCCTGGAGCAGAAAGAGGACATTAATGAAAGCCAAATATAATTTGGAGTTAAGTTAATAGTAACGTGCCTATGTCAATTTCTTTGTTTTGATAAATGTACCACAGCCCTATAAGAGTTAACATTAGGAGAACTGGGTGATGGGAACTCTCCGTGCTATCTCTACAACTTTTCTAAATCTAAAATTATTCCCCCAAAAAAGTTTATTTAAGAAATTATTATATTCTAAAAGAGGCCACCTGTGCAAAATAAATGAAAGAATAACTATATAGTATGCCAATGGAAGGAAAGTAGAAATACATGTAAAAGGATAACAATTTTTAGCTTTCTGCTGCCCAGAACTATTGATTGAACTTTCATTCCTTCCTTCTTCATAAGGAACTTTGGGAGGAACTAACACACACACACACACACACACACACACACACACACACACACACGGCATTCAGCCTCATTCATCCACAAATGTTTCCTGGATGTAGACCATGTACCAGACACTGCCCTAATCCTAATATGAGGGATACACTGGTGAACAACACACCAGTGTTGTTCCAAAGAACTTCCAGTCTGGATGGGGGGTGGGAGGAGAGGGAGAGAGAAGTCAACTCAAAATAAAACGCAGCATATGTGCTACCTAAGAGATAATCCAAGATGGCAGGTGCACACTCATGAAGGTCGTTGGACCAATTCAGTGCCCAAGCTCTGTGAAGAACAGAGGCAGTACTCCTGGAAGAATTCATGCATGTTCCAATGTGCCTTATGACCATTACAAGAAGCCCTGGTAATGGTTACATACAACAAACTTCTTCTCACAGCACAAAGTGCATTTGGAAAATACAAATTTAATCATGCCATCTCTTCATGAAACCCATCAAGAGCTTTCTCTTACTCGTAGGATGAAGACAAAACTCCTTACCATATGGGATAATTAGTTTTATGTTTCAACTTGACTATGGCACCCAGTTATACAACCGAATGCTAATCTAGGTGCTACTGTGAAGACATTTCATAGATGTGTATAATATCTACAATACAATTTTCTCTCATCCTCAGCCCTTTCAACTCATCCTCCTTGCCCCTTCTAGTTGACTTGAAGTAACTGGAGTAACTTTAAGTAACAAAGACAGAGTACCCTGATAATGTGGTGGGCCTCTTCCAATCAGCGGAAGGTCTAAAGAGCAAGAACCAAGATTTCCCCGAGAAGAAGAAATTCTTTAAAAAAAAAAAAAGAAAAGAAAAGAAAAGAAATTCGACCTCAAGACTGTAGCACCAATTCCTGCCTGAGTTTCTAGCCTGCCTGCCTGCCTGGAAGCCTGCCCTGCAGACCTCAGACTTGCTCTTAATTATATGTTTCTATGGGAGGTACAATATATATTATATATCTTATTGGCTCTTTTTACATATAAATGGTTTATATATTATATATTTGTATTAACATTATTAATAATTAATACCACACAGACACATATCTCTTAGTGGTTCTATTACTCTGGAGAATCCTGATCCACACTCATGGTCTCCAGGCTTCCTGCAGCCTGGTTCTCCCTTCCCACCAGCCACACCTTCTAACCCAGTGGTTCTCAACCTTCCTAATGCCTCCTAATACCGTGACCCTTTAATACAGTTCCTCATGTTGTGCTGACCCCCAACCATAAAATTATTTTCGTTGCTACTTCATAACTGTCATTGCGCTACTATTATGAATGGTAATGTAAATATCTGATATGCAGGATGTATTTTCATTGTTACAAAGGGGTCGTGACCCACAGGTTGAGAACCACTGTTCTAACCTAATCCTCCTCCTTCTCCCTTCCACTCACTCTGGCCTTCTGTCATCCTCCATCCTTTCAACTTCATCCTGTCCGCTCCTTCCCCAGGCCATTCTGTCTGGATACTTTCCCTTCTTTTCCTGATTAACACCTACTTGCCTCTCAGCTCTTAGCTCAGCTGTTGCTTCCTCAGGAAACCTTTGCTGACCCTCCAGTGTCAACCCCATTTAGCGGAGGCTCTCTAAGTATCTCACACACCTCTCCTGTACGGTTGGCTGAATCACAACTTCAGTCTTCCCTACATGTTAGGTTCATGAGGACAGGAACTATGTCTGGTTTGGCTGACTTTTTGTAATTGTATTCCCTAGCACACTGTTGGGGACATAGAAGGCTCTCAGTGAGTATTTAACAAATGTCAACATGGAAAACAGCCCTTGTCACAGCCACAGCCTCTGAAACGCTTGCCAGGTAGAATCCAGCAGCCCAGTTCTTTTGACAACTCATCGAGTTGAAACTCAAGGTCAAAAAAAAAAAGGGGAACTCAGAGAGGCAGTCAAAGCAGACAGAGGGAGGGGGCTTTACTTGCTGAAGACAGAAATGTCTCTCCAGATGGGCTGGAGGCGGTCAGTGTGGCTACAGCCTCACATTGACACTGACTTCTCCAAAAATACCTCCTGCCTCTTAACTCAAACTGGGGTTTATATAATGACATTTCCCACTTACTACCAGCTGCCCAATGTTGAAATTCCCAGAAGCACCTTTTAAAAGTCTTAAATACTAATGCTAGCCTATTAAGAAGAGAAAAAGAAAACAAAAGTGTGTTTTTACCAAATTACTTTCTATTAAAAAAAAAAAAACTAGAACGTAAAACCTCAAAAATATCTAGGCTTGGCTAAACTTTGATAACTATAAGTGGGTGATCATTATAATACATTTCTGCTTCAGGTAAGTTGTACCCTGAGTTACCTGCACTGAGTAAGCTATCAACGTTCCCAAAACACCAGGTCACTGGGTCCTGTTTCCAAAGGCAGCAGCTACAGCCGATTTCTAAATTCTTATATGTAGCGATTTATAAACACAACTTTAAATTTAGCGAGAGGTGGGGTCTGTACAACAAATCTGAGTAGCTTGTATCTCACTTGCATGGGAAGGGCTTCTGTGTGACTGCCATGGCTTGGTCACAGATGACAAGGCAGTTCTGTCTTATCCACAGGAACAGCCCTGATTGGAACCCTGGGCCAGGTCAGTGTGACTCTCTAGAGGCTGCCTTGCTATGAGGAAGCCAAGCCACATGGAGAGGCCACATGAAGTACTCTGGGTGGTAGTCCTAGTATCAAGTCCCCCTCATCCAAATTCTCACATAATACCAGCCCCCAGCTGTGAGCCACCCCCAGTCTTTTAGTCTTCTCAACTGAGGCCTCAGGCAAGGGGGAGAGGAGGTTCCAACAAGTCATCCTCACTGTGCCCTTTGGAATTTGACACCCAAAAGTGTACTAACATAGTTACTGCCTCACCCAACTCAGTCTGGGCTGGTGTTCGTGAATGTAGCGATAGTAACTAGAACAATATAGAAAAACAGGGATTATTCTGTAGGTGCCAAAACCAATTTCCAACTTTTCTCCATCAACAGCTTTTATCTATGACAAATCCCTCAACTGTAAATAAACAAATGAACAAATAAAAGCTAGACTCAGTGTTTCAAGAAGAGAGTGAGCTCCAAATATCTTTACTATTGAGAGAGAGAAAAAAATTATTTGGGAAAGAGAGAGCTCAATCAGTGTTTGAATGAATAAAGGAATGACCCAAAGAGCTATGAAATGTTTAGGTGAGGAAACAGCATGAGGCAAAGGATCATTTTCTGGGGCCAATGGTAACCTAAGCTCCAGATCAAACTATTTAGTCCCACAGAAACCTCTAGAGCACATCCTCATGTTCTTGTTCTGTCATAT
>CAUYRH010064611.1:0-13096 GCA_963574655.1 Perodicticus potto
AGGAGGAGACGGGGAAAGACCGGGAGAGGAACAGAGAGAGCTTCTCTCTCCCTACTTGAAATCTCTCCCACTACCAGGAGCTTTGGTGTTTTCTGTATTCTTTTCTGTAAATCAATTCTGTCTTATCACGGACGGGTGGCGGAGGGGGTGGAAATAATGTAATGAAGAATAATAAAATACATGTATTTAAAAAAAAAAAAAAAAAAAAGAATAGTCCTTCCTTTTGTTTTGTTCAAATTTCAAATTGTGCATACTAATTTCTCCTTTTTGTAAGAACAACAGTCAAATTGGATTAGAGTCCCCCCTAATGGCCTTGTTATCCATTTTTTAAAAGTGGTTGTATTAACCCCACAAAAACGTTATCAACTATCTAATTACCTCATCTCTAAACTCTTTTATCACTGAAAAATTGTACTCTTGTATTTAGTATTGAATTTCAATTTTATTTTTTGACAGACTCTAACATCATTTTTAAAATAGAATATTATTTTTCTATTGCCATCTGATTTGACATGTGGTTCTCAAAACTCTCTTCGATGTTTTCTGCAAGATAGTGATGCAGCCTTTATCTACAGGATGCCAAAACAACTGGCCAATGCCCCAAATGAGTCCCTATTTTTAGCAGTAGTCCCCAGCCTCTTTGACAGCAGGTACCAGTTTTTCCACAGACCAGGGGACTGATGCTTTGAGCTGAATCAAAGCTAGTACATTTATCATGTGTCTCTATAAAAGTATAGTAGTCACTTGTCACCAGTTGCTGAGGTACCTTTGGAAACATAGCAGGAAATATAAAGTAGCTTTGAGAAGAGAGATATAACTCTCCACAGAATTACAGCATTCTACATTTTGTAAACCTTTTCCTATGTTTTTACTGCTTTCTGGAATACCCTTATTAAAGCAATAAGTGTGTCTGCATTTCTGTCCTTTCACTAATACTTAGAATATATTATATTTTTGTCTTTATGTCTATAATACCTATAATTTGTTTCACATGTGATAAATATTATATTTTGAATAATTATTGACTGGTAGAAAATTAATAATTGTATTTTGTATAATAAATAACTTCATAATACATAATAAATGATTTGCTAGTTTTGGTAAAAGTAAAGAGTTAAAATAATTATTTTTTAATAAGAGAATCTTGAGAATTGGAGACTTCCTGTATTTATGTTAACTTACGCTATTTTTCACTTTTGAAGAAATTATTAGCCAATCTTTCTTAAGAAAACTTTTGGAAAAGGTAACCAATTGATGAATATATTTAGCTTTATGAAAATATTTTAATGAACAAAGACTTTTGAGTACTTTCAAGAAAACCATAAAGTAACTAAAAGCAAATTCTAATTCTATTACAAAATAATTTGCATTATTAGATATAATTCATTAGATATAATGAATTTTGAATAATCACTGAAAGGTGATTCCAGTACTTATAATAATTGCCTAATTTTAACCTCATCATTATTAACATTTGAAAATATTATAATCCCTGGCCATTATGGCATGGTTGAGCAATACTCTTATTTTAAAGTCCCAAAATGTATACACCATATAACTCAAAAGCTCTTTAGAATAATTATTCTCAAGAATTTGTCCTATGATTTATCTCTCAAAGATAAGCAAAGACAATATATGTTAACATCAGCTTATTGGTCTCTATGGGTTTCACTGACTTCAAGGTGCAAATATAGCACAAAGATCATAAAGAACACACAGTCATTCACTGACATTAAAACAAGCCTTGGGTGGCTCCTGTGGCTCAGTGAGTAGGGTGCCCGCCCCATAATAAGGCAGGTGGGGGGGTCAAACCTGGCCTAGCAGAACTGCAAAAATGAAAAAGATAGCTGGGCATTGTGGCAGGAGCCTGTAGTCCCAGCTACTTGGGAGGCTGAGGCAAGAGAATTGCCTAAACCCAAGAGCTGGAGGTTCCTGTGAGCTGTGACACCACAGCACTACACCGAGGGTAACAAAGTGAGACTCTGTCGCTAAAAAGAAAAAAACAAACAAACAAAAAACAAGCCTTCATTTAAAAGACACAGTTTGGGCAAACCACTGTTCTCTATAACGTGAGTGGTCAGATCCATCTATTTTGCCCTCCAAAAAGAAAAATCACTAATTCTCATTAATTATATGAGTTCTTTCATTATTGTCGTTTTAAAATTCTAAGACAAAAGAGCATCTACTAAAGAAAAAATGCTACCTAAAAAAAAAAAAGCCAGATGAGCTTATTGTATTTCTTACAAAATAAAGAGCAACATTTGAAATCTTCACACCATGTATATCCACAGGATTCCAAACAAACAACGAAAACAAAATGATTCATCTTACTCTTCCTAGTTCTAGTAAGAAATAGGGAAAGTTTCTATATTTTTAATTTGAATCATTGTTCCACTTTGTGTGTGGGTATAACACTGTCATGTTCGCATCATCTTATCAAATGTACAACATAGGGTAATAAAAGCTTGCTCTGAAAAGGCATAATAAAGTTTAAAAATAAAACTGAAAACTAAACTGCCATTTAATATGGAATAAAAAGTTAGCTCAGTCTTCAAAAATTGTAAAGCACTATTTTTTTTATTTTATTTTTGAATAGGCACATTGTGACACTATATGTTTGTATGAATGGGATAATATACTTTTAGAGGGGAAAGCACAGAAGCATATATTTAACACTTTGACATGGAATGGAATTCCATTAATAATTTACAGATAAATTGAATCTCTACCACCCAATATTGAGCTGAATCAAATGAAGTGTCCATTTAACATCCTTACATTAGCATAAGAAGAGAATTGGCATATATGTATATGATATAATAGAAATTTGCTTACCCAGTCTAATTGTATTCCCTATAAGTAAGTGGTCAGTCTGTTTAAAGGTCACTCAACTCTTAGGAATAAGAAAATACCTAGCAAACTGTAGGAAATGTTAAAAAATCCACAACATTTTTATTCTTCTTTTTTTTCACAAGGTCTCACTCTGTCACTCTGGGTAAGGTGCCATGGCATCTTCACAGCTCACAGCAGCCTCAAATTCTTTGGGTTCAAACGATTCTCACACCTCACCTTCCTGAGTAACTGGAACTACTGGCACCACCACAAGGCCTGGGTAATTTTTATTTTTTTAGTAGAGATGGGGGGGAGGTCTCACTCTTGCTCAGGCTGGTCTGGATCTCCTGACCTCAAGCAACATGCCCATCACAGCCTCCCAGAGTGCCAGGATTACAGGCATGAGCCACCACGCCAGGCCTCACAACACTCCATTAAAAACAACAGTGTATAAGAACTATAACTTGTAAGTTGTAAAATGAGTAATAGTCTCCTAAAGTATTCTTTCTTCGGCATGACTTTTTATAGGACACCTGTGCATTATCTTGGTTTCAATAAACAGAGCTCTTTCTCAAATAACCACTAATTTAGAAAAGAGAAAATTGATACTTAAGCATGTGAATCTCAAATTTAACAAATGAGCATATGTGTACATTTGTGGTGGAGGAGGAAGGGAGATCCTTTATCCTTAAACCAAAGAAGTTTGAATTATAATAGTGGAATTATTGTTTATCTTTTATCTTTTTTCAGTTTTTCCAAGACAGCTTCTTTTTAATGAAGGCAGTTTCTGTAAATGACAAATCAGCAAAGACATCAATTCGAAATGTAATTCTGAAGGTACTAGTAGGAAAAGGCAAGAATGAGGTTGATAATCTGTTAATGCCTTTGCTTTGTGTTAGCAAAATACCATATCATCAATCTCCTTTCTTTTTCTATGTCTCACTCTGCCACCTTCTTGGCTTGTATACCCAGAGGAGTATAATTATAGGCACGTAACATATACATTGTGACTTTGAAAGTATGGAATTTAAATTACTTCAGTACATTAATCACCCTTACCCTATAAGTTCATTTTATTGTGCAAATGAGGAAAACCTACTGCTTATTTTCCATACTTTGGAAAACTTTAAAAAATGTGCATTGCATAATTATTGGATTTGTAAAAACATGCTTTGATCAAATGAAATAGGCATTTACTTTGTTCAAAGCTACTTTCCATAATCCATTACACAGCATAAATTTCACATAACTGCTCACATAGCAACTTGTAAATATACTTGTATATTTTCCTTCACTTTAACATCAAAGAAAAAAGTGATTAAAGATGTAGCATGCAAATCTCTTTCACTTACAACTTTTTATTTGAGTTAAAAATCTAAAACTAAAAGAATTAACAACAAAAAGCCTGTAGCAAATATATAAATTTGACAACATTTACCTCCCCTTTTCTGTATCAGTAATATTAACACAAAAAATGATAGGGTGGCTATCATAGGGTGGCTAGGATAATTCAACAAGATATAAATAAGCTAGCATTCTTCCAAAACCTGAAGTACATATCCATTATATTCCCAGCCCCTACCAAAGTCAGAAGTCCAAATCTAAATCTTACCCTAGATCATAATAAGGAAATCTTGTAGAACATCATTTTGGCTTTAATTGTTATCTTTTGAAACGTAGTGCAGTATTCTCTGGGACATGAACAACTAAGGAAGATTAGTGTCCAGCTGGAGGTTCCATTTATTTCCATCTAGCAATTTAAATGAGGGAAATTTGTAAGAGTTTTTAAAAAGAGAAAATAATCTTTTTATATTAAATATTGGAACTCTAGTGTGTTTTACACTTCACCACATCTTGATTTGTATACTAAATTTCATTGGAAATACATAATCTTTGCATAGATTAACAGAATTTTTAACTGAAAAAGTAGCTTCACATACTCAAATTTCAAAACATACTTTAAAAAAGTTTAAAAGAACCAAACCAAATATCATTTTTTTATTTTAAATGACGATGATATAAACTTACCTCCATAATCACATTGGCCACATTTTAATTGTTCAATATCTACTATCCATTATAAAAATATTATCAAGTAGTAGTAGTAGTCATAATGAACACAGAAATAATAATTTCAACTTTAAATAGAAACACTAATGACTTTATTTTCTATTTAAATAAAATCCTCCTATAATTTCTGTTATATATCAAAATGGTTGTTTAGTAGTTAGCTATGTTACTATGTCTGTAAACACTATACAATATTGTTCATTTTTAAGTCTCCAGATAATTTATACCACATATTTAGGTGCATGTAGTTTGAAGTTTGTGAAAATATTTCATATGATTGCCACTGAAAATATCTGAATATCAGAAATATGTGTAATAAAAAGATTTCTTTTTAATGTAATTTATATTTATATGTAATAAAAGATTAGATTAGATTCATGGTCTAAAAATTTTTATTTTAGCCAAAAGTGGTGGCCCATGCCTGTAATGCTAGTCCTTTGAGAGGCCAAGTCAAGATGGATCACCTTGAGTTCATTTCAAGACCAGACTGGGTAAAAGCAAGACCCCATCTCTACTAAAAAGAGAAAAATTAGCCAGATGTTATGACAGGCACCTATATTCCCAACTACCTGGGAGGCTGAGGCAAGAGGATCCTCATGACCAAGAGTTTGAAGTTGATCTGAGTTATAAGGCCATGACACTTTATCCAGCGTGACAGAGTGAGACTTTGTCTCAAATAATAATAATAATTATGATATAATATTAGGTCACTTGAAAAAATGGATTCAACTTCAAAAATAGATTCAAAAAAAGTGATTCAAATAATAATATTGGGTCACTTGAAAAAATGGATTCTTAGCAACAGAATCCATTTTTTTCAAGTGATTATTACATGGAATCACAATATTAAAAATAGATGAAAATCATTATATGTAATTATTTAACTTCTCTCTTTTCTTGATGGCCTCAAAGGAAAAATATAGAGCTAAAAAAGCCATTAAAAGGAGCACTTAATCTTGTCTGTGTCATGCACATATTCACACCCTATGGGTTTTTCATAGAACAATATTTTTTAAAGTATAAAATCAAATAAAGAAAGCCATTAGGGGTCAGATCAGGTGAGTAGGAGGGTATAGCAATATAGTTATTTGTTTATTGGCTAAAAGCTTCCTCATAGACAGTGGCGTGTAAGCTCGTCAATTATAATGATGAAAGAGCCACAACTTTCTCATGCCAAGATTTTCTGTTCCTGTATAGATGTTTACTTGGTCTACTATGCTTCACACAGTCAACCAACAATTTCAACAAACAATTTGACAATTTTTTATAATGTTTTGGCAGTTCTGCTCATTATTGGCTGTCCTGATCTCTCCTTATCAGTGACGCTTTCTTTCCCCTCAGAAAAATGTTTAATCCATTTGTACACTGCCATTTTCTTCATGGCATTATCCCATAAACTTGGACAAACATGTCCCAGATTTCACTCTCACTCTTGCCAAGTTTAAGAAGAAATTTACAAATGTTTGATTCTTGCTCTAATTCAAGCTCCAACATTCTTGTGAGGACACACAAAAACATGCAACAATATTGAATGCCACTCTGCAAGACACCTCTACATGTCTACATGAACACAGCTATGATACACAGATATGCAAAGGTTATGAAACCTTATTGAGTTGTTTGTATAGTGCTGCCTATGTAAGCACACTGTGGGAAGTTCACAAACTTAATTTTCAGATATATATGAATCAATGTATTGAACACCTGATGTAACATAGTCGAGAGAGTGATTTTCCATCCTATCACATTCACAGTTGCCTCTCACACAAATTTAGGAGGGCTTGTACAGGTTGTATGTGTATACCACAGGAAAGAAACTTGGGGGGTATCTTAAATTATGCCTACAGAAACATAGGGAGAATAAATAAGTAAAAGAATAGAAAGCTATTAATTTAGGGCAAGCTAAAATTCAAGAAAAGTATAATAGGTCCATCCACGTTGACAATTTGTACCAACAAAGTTAAAATTTATAGAAAAGACACAATAGCATTGATGACTTATATAATAAAATCATAGTATCAATATGTTTAAAGAAAAAACATTGTTAAAAAATTAGCAAAACTTCAACATAGATCACATTTTTCCCGTAATTTGATAAAGATAGCAGAACATGAAATATAACATAAATAGTGAATTTTTTGATGAATACATAGCATTTTGTATTATAATCCAAATATAAACTATGTCTTCATTTCATAGTACATACATTTAAAGTGTATTTTTCAAATGTTCAGGGAATATGGAGAAAATCAATTAAAAACATCAAATTATTTCCAAATCAAAATGGTCCCAGCTATATTCTCTAAAAATAAACTACCAGTTACCAAAAGATAAGTTAATGCAAAAATGTTAAAGAGAGAACAAAACTAATAAAAATTAAAACAGAAATTTAAAGATGTGTACTTACCTCCCATACCTTTTCTCTCCGGACAAATAGTAAAATCGATCAGTCAAACAAGAAGTTGGTACTATTAAAGCAAATAAAATAGGTAAAAAAAATAAAAATTTAGAATTTGAAGTTCAGGCTATGCACTGAAATAGCATCAACTATACAAAATCTCCCCAAAAAATAAATTTGCAGGACCAGATGATTTTGTATCAGAAGTCTACCAAATCTTCAAAGAGGAACTAGTACCTATATTACATAAACTTTTCCAAAATATAGAAAAGGAAGGAATCCTTCCCAACACATTCTATGAAGCAAATATAGCCTTGATACCCAAACCAGGAAAGGATCCAACAAAGAAAGAAAACTAGAGACAATATCATTAATGAATATCAATGCAAAAATATTTAATAAGATTTTAGCAAACAGAATTTAATGACACATCAAAAAAGTTATATACCATGATCAAGTTGGTTTTATCCCAAGGTTAAATCCAACATATGCAAATATATCCAGGGTTGCTTCAACATATGCCAATCTATAAATATAATACACCACATAAATAAAATAAAAAACAAAAACCATATGATTCTAACAATTGAGGCATAAAAGCCTTTTAATAATATCCAGCATCCTTTCATGATTAGAACACTTAAGAAAATAGGCTTAGATGAGACATATTTTAAACTGATAGAGGCCATGTATAGCAAATTCACAGCCAGCATCATAAAGAATGGAGTAAAATTGAAAACACTTCCATGCAGATCTAGAACTAGACAAGGATCCCATTGTTGCCGCTGCTATTCAACATAATATTGGAAGTCCTAGCCATCATAATCGAGCAAGAGAAGAGGATCAATTCAAATGCAGACAGAGGAGGTCAAACTTTAGCTGTTCATGGACTACATGATCTTATACCTGGAAAACCCCAGGCACTCAACTAAAAAACTCTTAGAAGGGATCAAGGAATATAGCAGTGTCTCAGGATACAAAATCAATAGCTACCAATCAGTAGCTTTTATATATACCAAAAATAGCCAAGCCAAAAATATAGTCAAAGACTCTATTCCTTTTATGATAGTATCAAAGAAGATGAAATACCTGAGAATATATCTAACATAGGATATAAAAGACAACTATGAAAATACAATATATATGTAACATATATTTATATAATGATGTATAATATATAAAGAGAGCTATGATATTCTGAGAAAAGAAATAATAGAAGATGTTGACAAATGGAAAAACATACCATGCTCATGGCTGAGAAGAATCAACATTGTTAAAATGTACATTCTACTCAAAGCAAACTACTGATTTAGTGCAATTCCCATTAAAGCACCAATGTCATACTTCAAAGAACTTGAAAAAATAATACTTCATTTTATATGGCATCAGAAAAAAACCAAATAGCCAATACAATACTTAGAAATAAAAACAAATCTGGAGGCATCACACTACCAGACTTCAGGTTATACTACAAACTTATAGTGATCAAAACAGCATAGTACTGGCACAAAAATAGAGATGTATGTATATGGAATAGAGAATCTAGAGATGAATTTGGCCCCATAATATCATTTGATCTTTGACAAATCTGTTTTCTAGAAAACATTCATTGGGGAAAACAATCCCTATTTAACCTATTGTGCTGGGAGAACTGGCTAGCAACCTGTAGAAGGCTGAAACTGGACACACACCTATCATCACTAACAAAACTTGATTCTCCCTAGATAAAAGATTTAAATTTAAGACATGAAACTACAAAAACACCAGAAAAGAGCGAAAGGAAAATGCTTGAAGATAATGGGTTGGGTAAATATTTTATGAGAAAGACCACCTCTCCCCCTCCCCCTGGGAATTGAAGCAACACCAAAAATAAGTCACTAGGATTTGATCAAGCTAAAATCACTACAAATAAAGCAAGCAGACAGCCTTGGAAATGGGATATTTTTGCATGTTATGATTCTGACAAAGGTCTGATAACTGGAATCTATGGAGGAATGAAATTAATCAATAAGAAAAGAACAAATAACTTCCTTTATAGGTGGGCAAGAGACTTGAACAGAAACTACTCTGAAGATGACAGAAAAATGGCAAAACTAACACATGAAAAAAGACTCATCATCTTTAATCATGAGAAAAATGCAAATCAAAACCATTTTGATGTATCACCTAACTCCAGTAAGAATAGCTCACATCACAAAATCCCAAAACTGCAAATATTGGCAGAGAGAAGGAAACACTTCTACACTGCTGGTGGGATTGCAAAATAATGCAACATTTATGAAAAGAAGTATAGAGAATCCTTAAGGAATTAGAAATTGACCTTCCATTTGATTCCACAATTTCACTATTAGATATTTACCCAGAAGAACAAAAATCATTTTGCCACAAATACATTTATAATAGAATGTTTGTTGCAGTCCAATTCATAATTGCCAAGTCATGGAAGCAGCCCAAATGCCCATCAACCCATGAAAGTATTAACAAATTGTGATATATATGTATATATACACACACATGCACACACACACACACCATGGAATGCTATTCAGCCATTAAAAATGATGGAGATTTTACATCTTCTTTTATGTTTACATGGATGGAGTTAGAACATATCCTTCTTTGTAAAATATCTCAAAAATGGAAAAAAATATCAATGTACACAATACTATTGTCAAACCAATATATAAGTACTTACACACTCATACAAATGATAAAACACAAATGTAATCTAGTAAAAGAAAGGGGAGAGGTGGAAGAAGAGATGGGGGAGGATGATTGGTGGGAGGAGGGAGAGCATTTGGTGGGATCTCAACTAATGTACACAATGCAAGGGTACAAGCCAAAATAAGTAAGAGTAAATTATAAATGTCTTACCACAAAAAAAAGTAAGTGAAATGATGATTATGTTAATAAGTTTGATTTAAGCATTCCATGTTGTAAGTCAAATCTTCACCTTGTACCCCATAAATGTATACAATTATCATTTAATAAAAAAATTAAATTAAAAAATTTAAGATCTACATGTATGCAGTAAGTTCAATTCTGTGTTAACTAATAAAGTCTATATGAAAGAGGCCATATTTCTAAGAAAATGTAAAAAACTAAAATTGACTTGAATAGTGGTAGAAATTTGAATGAAAAATAAATATAAAAGTGGAAAATAATTTTGCTTATCTACAATCCAAAATTCATTACACATAGAAGGATATTATAGGCTGATTTTATGACATTTTTGATGACTAAATAATTCTTAGATTTTGTAACCTGGTCAAATACTTTTTTTTCCTATTTCTAACATCAGATAATAAACCCTAGTTGTCACCTTAGACTCAAATCAAATTCTGCCATTTCTTTCTCTGTCTTCCTATTAACCAAACCATAGTCCACTACCCAACATATTTACCTGCATCTAAGGCATCTATTCTCCGTCTGTTATATTCTGATGCAATTTTTCTTAACTTTTCTTGTTCACGTATTTGCTTTATTTTTTTAAATTGAGGTACCATTTACATACAATATGATTTGGTAATTTTAAATATATAATTCAATGAATTTTGACAAATGTTTAGATTTGTATAATCATCACTATGGTCATTAGTGTAGAACATTTCCAGTTTCCTAAGTAGTTCTGTCCAGCCTTTTACAGTCAATCCCTGACCTCATATTTGGTCACCGTTAACTGCTGCTTTGTACTCAAAATTATAGTGATAAATTTTTTTCTGAAATTTTTAAATAAATTGATTCAAACGACATGTGGTTTTGTGTGCTTTCCTTTTTGTATAGTATAATCTTTTTGAGATCATTCTTAACTGTTGTGTGAATGTATGGTTTGTTCCTTTTTACTGCTGACTAGAATTTCATAGTACATATGTATTACAAACAGTTCACCCATTCTCCAGTTGATGGGTAGTTGGGTTGTTTCCAAGTTTGGGCTCTTGTGAATAAACTGTAATATACAATTGCCTACAGGTTTTTTTGTGGATATCATTTACTTCTCAGGAATAAATACTTGAGAATGCTGGGCAGTATTAGCAGCCTCTGAATGGAGATTTTCCTAGGTTTTTGGTGATAGTTGGTAGGAAAGAATTTCAGAACACACCACATAAATCAAGCAAGTGACACCTTTTTTTTTTTTTTAATTGAAAGAAAGAGTGCACTCTGAAAAAAGAGAGAGAGCAGGAGGCTGAAAAAAAGAGAAGCTGCATTAGGAGGAAGTAATTTTTGGTATTTTGAAGTGTTATTAGCTAAAGGGAGGAATATTAAGAGCTAGAGTGATGGGGCATACTAAGAATATTGGTAGTAATTCCTAGAATTGGGTTCCTTCTCATTTTCACACTTTATATAGTTGACTCTGAACTGTCACGGTGATTTCAAGGGTGGAGAAACTTGAAAGCCAGAAATAATTGATATTGTAATTAGCCAAAGTTCATGTAAGGTGGAAGAAGTAGCTGGCAAGCTGGTTAAACTAGTTGTTGCCTGTGGTTATCAAGCCCTCCTGTTAGCTTCTGCCTGAGCTTTATTTATTCTAATACCTGCATCCACCTTCAAATCCCTAAACCTAGTCTCAGCTTTATCACCTGGTTTCCTAGTCTAACAGCATGATACGTTTTCAATTTCAACAATTTTCAAGTTGGTAATTTTATGGTAATTTTCAAGTTTCAATAAGAAACTCCTTGCTACTTTTCAAAATTCTATATTATTGTACATTTCAATAAGCTATACTGAGATTTCATTTGATACACATTTTCGATGATACTTGATTTTGTCATTAGTTTTACCTTTAGCTATTTTAGTGAAAAAAATATATATATATGTACCTATAGTATATATATTTACTATATATATTTATATATGTAAATATATAAATATATATATATGCTTTAATTAGTATTTACCTGATGAATTCTGGTGTTGAGTATATTTTCATGTGCTTGTTGATTATTTATGTTTCTTTTTTTCTGAAGGATGAGTTCAAATGTTATGAACAAATTTTTAAATTGGGCCTTTTATACTTCACTGAATTACAAAAGTTCTTTGTATGTTGTGGTTACAAATTCCTTTTTTTTTTTCCTATTAAATCATAGCTGTGTACATTAATGCAATCATGGGGTAAAATATGCTGGTTTTATATACAATTTGAAATATTTTCATCAAACTGGTTAACATAGCCTTCATGGCATTTTCTTAATTATTGTGTTAATACATTTATAGTCTACATTTAGTAAATTTCACATGTACCCTTATAACATGCACTGTAGGTGCGGTCCCACCCATTACCCTTCCTCCACCAAACCTCCTCCCTCCCCTCCCCTCCCTTGCCACTATCCCCAAATTCTTATCAGGCCCTGAACCCCTGAACCCCTTATCAGGCTATAATTGAGTTATAGCTTTCATATTAAAGCTATAAATTAGATTCATAGTAGGGTTGAGTACATTGAATACTTTTTCTTTCGATCTTGAGATACTTTGCTAAGAAGAATATTTTCCTGCTCCATCCATGTAAACATGAAAGAGGTAAAGTCCCCACCTTTTTTTAAAGGCTGCATAATATAACATTGTGTACATATACCATATATATACAATTTGTGTACATATACCATATATATACAATTTATTGTGTACATATACCATATATATACAATTTATTAATTAATTCATGGGTAGATGGGCATTTGGGCTTCTTCTAAGACTTAGCAATTATGAATTGGGCTGCAATAAACATTCTGGTACAAATATCTTTGTTCTAATGTGATTTTTGGTCTTCTGGATATATACCTAGTAGAGGAATTGTAGGAT